>JAPVEC010000027.1:326521-348521 GCA_028984105.1 Lavandula angustifolia | reverse complement strand
AAAATTGCAATTCGAGTGGCAAAATATTATTTTTTTTCGCGCATGGAAACTTAGTGAAAATCTCCAAAATTTGAAGGTTAACCCCTTTAAAAAAATTGCAATTTGAGTGGCAAAATAATATATATTTTTTTCGAGTATGGAAAAGTGTCGAAAATCTCAAAAATTTGAAGGTTAACCCCTTTAAAAAAATTCTAATTCGAGTGGCAAAATTATATATTTTTTTCCAGTGTAAAAAAGTTAGAAAAATCTCCAAAATCTAAAGGTTAAACCCTTTAAAAAAATTGCAATTCGAGTGGCAAAATAATATTTTTTTTTCGAGTATGGAAAATTGTTTAAAATCTCAAAAATTTGAAGGTTAACCCCTTTAAAAAAACTACAGTCCGAGTGGCAAAATAATATTGATTTTTCGAGCATGGAAAGGTAGTGAAAATCTCAAAAATTTGAAGGTTAACCCCTTTAAAAAAATTGATTTTCGAGTGGCAAAATAAAATTTTTTTTTGCGCATGGAAACGTAGGGAAAATCTCCAAAATTTGAAGGTTTAACCCCTTTAAAAAAATTAGAATTTGAGTGGCAAAATAATATATATTTTTTTCGAGTACGGAAAAGTGTTGAAAATCTCCAAAATCTAAAGGTTAAACCCTTTAAAAAAATTGCAATTCGAGTGGCAAAATAATTTTTTTTTTTCGAATATGGAAAAGTGTTGAAAATCTCCAAAATTTGAAGGTTAACCCCTTTAAAAAATTGCAATTCGAGTGGCAAAATAATATATTTTTTTCGTATATGGAAAAGTTTTTAAAATCTCCAGAATTTGAAGGTTACCCTTTAAAAGAAATTCAATTCGAGTGGAAAAATAATTATTTTTTTCGAGCATGGAAACCTAGTTAACATCTCTAAAATTTGAAGGTTAACCCCTTTAAAAAATTTGCAATTCGAGTGGAAAAATAATATATTTTTTTTCGACCATGGAAGCGTAGTGAAAATCTCCAAAATTTGAAGGTTAACCCCTTTAAAACAACTGCAATTCGAGTCGCAAAACAATGTTGTTTTTTCGAGCTTGGAAAGGTAGTGAAAATCTCCAAAATTTGAAGGTGTTAACCCTTTAAAAAAATTGCAATTCGAGTTGAAAAATAATATATTTTTTTTGGAGTATGGAAAAGTGGTTAAAATCTCCAAAATTTGAAGGTTAAAACCTTTAAAAAAATTGTAATTCGAGTGGCAAAATATTATTTTTTTTCGCAGATGGAAACGTAATGAAAATCTCCAAAATTTGAAGGTTAACCCCTTTAAAAAAATTGCAATTTGAGTGGCAAAATAATATATTTTTTTTCGAGTTTAAAAAAGTTGGAAAAATCTCTTTAAAAAAATTGCAATTTTTTTAACTAACCCCTTTAAAAAAATTGCAATTCGAGTGGCAAAATAATATATATTTTTTTCGAGTATGGAAAAGTGTTGAAAATCTCCAAAATCTAAAGGTTAAACCCTTTAAAAAATTGCAATTCGAGTGGCAAAAAAATATTTTTTTTCGAGCATGGAAAGGTGGTGAAAATCTCCAAAATTTGAAGGTGTTAACCCATTAAAAAAATTTCAATGCGAAAAGTGGTTAAAATCTCCAAAATATTTTTTTTCGAGTATGCAAAAGTGGTTAAAATCTCCAATATTTGAAGGCTAACCCTTTAAAAAAATTGCAATTCGAGTGGCAAAATAATATTTTTTTTCTAGTTGAAAATCAACAAAATTTGAAGGTTAACCCCTTTAAAAAAATTGTAATTCGAGTGGCAAAATAATATATTTTTTTTCGAGTATGGAAAAGTGGTTAAAATCTCAAAAATTTGAAGGTTAACCCCTTTAAAAAAATTG
Source organism: Lavandula angustifolia (assembly GCA_028984105.1). Lineage (NCBI taxonomy): Eukaryota > Viridiplantae > Streptophyta > Magnoliopsida > Lamiales > Lamiaceae > Lavandula > Lavandula angustifolia. The sequence goes on along the minus strand of JAPVEC010000027.1, from coordinate 346,663 downwards.
TAATTCGAGTGGCAAAATAATATATTTTTTATCGAGTATGGAAAAGTGGTTAAAATCTCCAAAATTTGAAGGTGTTAATAACCCCTTTAAAAAATTTGCAATTCGAGTGGCAAAATAATATATTTTTTTTCGTGTATGGAAAAGTGTTGAAAATCTCTAGAATTTGAAGGTTACCCTTTAAAAATAAATTCAATTTCAGTGGAAAAATAATTTTTTTTTTTTCGAGCATGGAAACATAGTGAAAATCTCCAATATTAGAAGGTTAACCCCTTTAAAAAAATTGCAATTCGAGTGGAAAAATAATATTTTTTTTCGAGTTGAAAATCTCCAAAATTTGAAGGTTAACCCCTTTAAAAAAATTGCAATTCGAGTGGCAAAATAATATATTTATTTTCGTGTATGGAAAAGTGTTGATAATCTCTAGAATTTGAAGGTTAACCTTTAAAAAAAATTCATTTCGAGTGGCAAAATAATATTTTTGTTCGAGCATGGAAGAGTGGTTAAAATCACAAAAATTTGAAGGTTAACCCCTTTAAAAAAATTGCAATTCGAGTTGCAAAATAATATATTTTTTTCAAGTATGAAAAAGTGGTTAAAATCGCCAAAATTTGAAGGTTAACACCTTTAAAAAATTGCAATTCGAGTGGAATATAATTTTTTTTGCGCATGGAAACGTAGTGAAAATCTCCAAAATTTCAAGGTTAACCACTTTAAAAAAATTACAATTTCAGTGGCAAAATAATATATATTTTTTCGAGTATGGAAAAGTGTTGAAAATCTCCAAAATCTAAAGGTTAAACCCTTTAAAAAAATTGCAATCCGAGTGGCAAAATAATATTTTTTTTTTCGAGTATGGAAAAGTGTTGAAAATCTCCAAAATTTGAAGGTTAACCCATTTAAAAAAATTGCAATTCGAGTGGCAAAATAATATATTTTTTTCGAGTATGCAAAATTGTTTAAAATCTCCAAAATTTTAAGGTTAACCTTTTTAAAAAAACTGCAATTCGAGTGGCAAAACAATATTATTTTTTTGAGCATGGAAAGGTAGTGAAAGTCTCCAAAATTTGAAGGTGTTAACCCTTTAAAAAAATTGCATTTCGAGTTGCAAAATAATATATTCTTTTTTTAGTATGGAAAAGTGGTTAAAATCTCCAAAATTTGAAGGTGTTACCCTTTAAAAAAATTGCAATTTGAGTAGCAAAATAATATATATTTTTTTCGAGTATGGAAAAGTGTTGAAAATCTGCAAAATTTGAAGGTTAACCCCTATAAAAAAATTGCAATTCGAGTGGCAAAATTATATTTTTTTATCCAGTCTAAAAAAGTTTGACAAATCTCCATAATCTAAAAAAGTTGGAAAAATCTCCAAAATTTGAAGGTTAACCCCTTTAAAAAATTGCAATTCGAGTGGCAAAATAATATATTTATTATCGTGTATGGAAAACTGTTGATAATCTCTAGAATTTGAAGGTTGCCCTTTAAAAAAAATTTATTTCGAGTGGCAAAATAATATTTTTGTTCGAGCATGGAAGAGTGGTTAAAATCTCCAAAATTTGAAGGTTAACCCCTTTTAAAAAATTGCAATTAGAGTGGCAATATATTATTTTTTTTCGCGCAAGGAAACGTAGTGAAAATCTCAAAAATTTGAAGGTTAACCCCTTTACAAAAATTTCAATTCGAGTGGAAAAATAATATTTATTTTTTTTCGAGTATGGAAATGTGTTGAAAATCTCCAAAATTTGAGGGTTACCCTTTAAAAAAATTGTAATTCGAGTAGCAAAATAATATATTTTTTTTCATGTATGAAAAAGTGGTTAAAATCTCCAAAATTTGAAGGTTAACCCCTTTAAAAAAATTGCAATTCGAGTGGCAAAATATAATTTTTTTTCGCGCATGGAAACGTAGTGAAATTCTCCAAAATTTGAAGGTTTAACCCCTTTAAAAAAATTACAATTTGAGTGGCAAAATAATATATATTTTTTTCGAGTATGGAAAAGTGTTGAAAATCTCCAAAATCTAAAGGTTAAACCCTTTAAAAAAAATTGCAATTCGAGTGGCAAAATAATAGTTTATTTTCGAGTATGGAAAAGTGTTGAAAATCTCCAAAATTTGAAGGTTAACCCCTTTAAAAAAATTGCAAATCGAGTGGCAAAATAATATATTTTTTTTCGTATATGGAAAAGTGTTGAAATCTCCAGAATTTGAAGGTTACCCTTTAAAAAAATTCATTTTGAGTGGAAAAATAATTTTTTTTTCGAGCATGGAAACATCCCTTTAAAAAATTTGCAATTCGAGTGGCAAAATAATATATTTTTTTTCGACAATGGAAACGTAGTGAAATTCTCCAAGATTTGAATCGAATGCAAAAATAATAAATTTTTTGAAGTTGGAAAAAATGTGAAACGTCTCTAGAATACTTAAAGGTTAACCCCTTTAAAATATTAGCAAATCGAATGCAAAAATAACAAATTTTTTGAAGTTGGAAAAATGGTGCAAAGTCTCTAGATTTTTTAAAGGTTAAACCCTTTAAAATATTTGCAATTCGAAAGCTAAAATAATAATTTTTTCATATATGTAAAATTGAGCAAAATCTCCAAATTTTGAAAGGTTAACCGTTTTTATAAATTAGCAACTTTTGAAGGTTAAACACTTTAAGAAATTAGCAAATCGAATACAAAAATTATATATATTTTTTTCCATTTAGAAAAAATGTGAAACGTCTCTAGAATACTTAAAGGTTAACCCCTTTAAAATATTAGCAAATCGAATGCAAAAATAATAAATTTTTTGAAGTTGGAAAAATGGTGCAAAGTCTCTAGATTTTTTAAAGGTTAAACCCTTTAAAATATTTGCAATTCGAAAGCTAAAATAATAATTTTTTCATATATGTAAAATTGAGCAAAATCTCCAAATTTTGAAAGGTTAACCGTTTTTATAAATTAGCAAATCGAATGCAAAAATAATAAATTTTTTTTCAAGTTAGAAAAAATTGTGAAACGTCTCTAGAATACTTAAAGGTTAACCCCTTTAAAATATTTGCAATTTGAATGCAAAAAAATAAATTTTTTCGTATATGAAAAATTGAGCAAAATTTCCAAATTTTTAGAGGTTAACCCCTTTAAAAAATTAGCAAATCGAATGCAAAAATAATATATTTTTTTCTTGTAAGAATAAAATGTGAAACGTCTCTAGAATACTTAAAGGTTAAACCTTTTCAAAATATTTTCAATTCGAATGCTAAAATAATAATTTTTTCATAAATGAAAAATTTACCAAAATCTCCAAATTTTTAAAGGTTAACCCCTTTAAAAAATTAGCAAATCGAATGCAAAAATAATAATTTTTTTAGAAGTTGGAAAAAATGTTCAAAGTCTCTATATTTTTTAAAAGTTAACCCCTTTAAAATATTTGCAATTCGAATGCTAAAATAATCATTGTTTCATATATAAAAAATTGAGCAAAATCTCTAAATTTTTAAAGGTTACCCCTTTAAAAAACTAGCAAATTGAATGCAAAAATAATAAAAAAAAAAAATCAAGTTAGATGAAATTGTGAACGTCTCTAGAATATTTAAAGGTTAACCCCTTTAAAATATTTGCAATTCAAATGCAAAAATAATAAATTTTTTCATATATGAAAAATTGACCAAAATCTCAAAATTTTTAAAGGTTAACCCCTTTAAAAAATAAGCAAATCGAATGCAAAAATAATATCCTTTTTTCAAGTTAGAAAAAATTGAGAAACTTCTCTAGACTACTTAAAGGTGAACCCCTTTAAAATATTTTGAATTCGAATGCTAAAAAATAAATGTTTTCATAAATTAAAAATTGAGCACAAGCTCCAAATTTTTAAAAGTTAACCCCTTTAAAAAATTAGCAAATCGAATGCAAAAATAAAAACTTTTTTTTCAAGTTAGAAAAAATTGTGAAACGTCTCTAGAATACTTAAAGGTCAACCCCTTTAAAATATTTGCAATTCGAATGCAAAAATAATAATTTTTTTCATATATGAAAAATTGTGCAAAATCACCAAATTCTTAAAGGTTAACCCCTTTAAAAAATTAGCAAATCGAATTCAAAAATAATATCTTTTTTTTCAAGTTAGAAAAAATTGTGAAACATCTCTAGAATACTTAAAGGTCAACCCCTTTAAAATATTTGCAATTCGAATGCAAAAATAATAAATTTTTTCATATATGAAAAATTGTGCAAAATCTCCAAATTTTTAAAGGTTAAACCCTTTAAGAAATTAGCAAATCGAATACAAAAATTATATATTTTTTTCCAGTTAGAAAAAATGTGAAACGTCCCTAGAATACTTAAAGGTTAACCCCTTTAAAATATTAGCAAATCGAATGCAAAAATAATAAATTTTTTGAAGTTGGAAAAATGGTGCAAAGTCTCTAGATTTTTTAAAGGTTAAACCCTTTAAAATATTTGCAATTTGAAAGCTAAAATAATAATTTTTTCATATATGTAAAATTGAGCAAAATCTCCAAATATTGAAAGGTTAACCCTTTTTATAAATTAGCAAATCGAATGCAAAAATAATAAATTTTTTTCAAGTAAGAAAAAATGTGAAACATCTCTAAAATACTTAAAGGTTAACCCCTTTAAAATATTTGCAATTCAAATGCAAAAATAATAAATTTTTTCATATATGAAAAATTGACCAAAATCTCAAAATTTTTAAAGGTTACCCTTTAAAAAATAACCAAATCGAATGCAAAAATAATATCATTTTTTTCAAGTTAGAAAAAAATTGTGAAACATCTCTAGAATACCTAAAGGTGAACCCCTTAAATATTTGGAATTCGAATGCAAAAAAATAAATGTTTTCATATATTAAAAATTGAGCACAATCTCCAAATTTTTAAAAGTTAATCCCTTTAAAAAATTAGCAAATCGAATGCAAAAATAATAAATTTTTTTGAAGTTGGAAAAAATTGGCAAAGTCTCTAGATTTTATAAAATTTAACCTCTTTAAAATATTTGCAATTCGAATGCAAAAATAATATCTTTTTTTTCAAGTTAGAAAAAATTGTGAAACGTCTCTAGAATACTTAAAGGTGAACCCCTTTAAAATATTTGGAATTCGAATGCAAAAAAATAAATGTTTTCATATATTAAAAATTGAGCACAATCTATTCGTAAAAAATAATATTTGTAAATATTTCAAATATTTAATAAATGTGCAAAGTAGCTAGATTTTTTAATAATAATTTTTTATATATTTAAATTATCAGTTTTTAAAGTTGGAAAAAATGTGCAAAGTATCTAGATTTAAAAATTGTCAATTTTTCATATATCACCTTTCAATTTTTAATAATAATTTTTTTAAAGTTGGAAAAAATGTGCAAAGTATCTAGATTTTTTAAAGGTTAACCCCTTTAAAATATTTGTAATTCGAATGCAAAAATAATAAAAAAATTTGAGAAAATGCTCCAAATTTTTAAAGGTTAACCCCTTTTTAAAATTAGCAAATAGAATGCAAAAATATTATATTTTTTTTCCAGTTAGAAAAAATGTGAAACGTCTCTAGAATACTTAAAGGTTAAACCCTTAATATATTTGCAATTCGAAAGCTAAAATAATAATTTTTTCATATATGAAAAATTGTGCAAAATCTCCAAATTTTGAAAGGTGTTACCCTTTAAAATATTAGCAAATCGAATGCAAAAATAATAAATTTTTTGAAGTTGGAAAAATGTGAAAAGTCTCTAACCCCTTTAAAATATTTGCAATTCGAATGTAAAAATAATAAATTTTTTATATATGAAAATATTGATCAGAATATCAAAATTTTTAAAGGTTAACCCCTTTAAAAAATTAGCAAATCGAATACAAAAATAATAATTTTTTTTAAAGTTGGAAAAAATGTGCAAAGTCTCTAGATTTTTTAAAGGTTAAACCCTTTAAAATATTTGCAATTCGAAAGCTAAAATAATAATTTTTTCAGATATGAAAAATTGAGCAAAATCTCCAAATTTTGAAGGGTTAACCCCTTTAAAAAATTAGCAAATCGAATGCAAATATAATAATTTTTTTTTCAATTAGAAAAAATGTGAAATGTTTCTAGAATAATTAAAGGTTAAACCCCTTAAAATATTTGAAATTCGAATGCTAAAATAATAATTTTTTCATATATGAAAAATTGATCAAAATCTCCAAATTTTTAAATGTTTAACCCCTTTAAAAAATTAGACAATCAAATGCAAAAATAATGATTTTTTTTATCAAGTTAGAAAAAATTGTGAAACGTCTCTAGAATACTTAAAGGTCCCTTTAAAATATTTGCAATTCGAATGCAAAAAAATAAATTTATTCATATATGAAAAATTAAGCAAAATCTCCAAATTTTTAAAGGTTAACCCCCCCTTAAAAAATTAGCAAATCAAATCCAAAATTAATATATTTTTTTTCCAGTTAGAAAAAATGTGAAACATCGCTAGAATAATTAAAGGTTAACCCCTATAAAAAATTAGCAAATCGAATGCAAAAATAATAATTTTTTTTAATTTGGAAAATATGTGCAAAGTATCTAGATTTTTTAAAGGTTAACCCCTTTAAAATAATTGTAATTCGAATGCAAAAATAATTAATTTTTTTCATATATGAAAATTTTAGCAAAATCTCCAAACTTTTAAAGGTTAACCCCTTTAAAAAATTGGTAAACATATCTAGAATACTTAAAGGTTAACCCCTTTAAAATATTTGCAATTGAAATGCAAAAATAACAAATTTTTACATATATGAAAAAATTAGCAAATTTTGAAATTTTTTAAAGGTTAACCCCATTAAAAAATTGGCAAATCGAATGCAAAAATAATTTAAAAAAAATTCAAGTAAGAAAAAAATGTGAAAGTCTCTAAATACATAAAGGTTAACTCCTTTAAAATATTTGTAATTAGAATGCAAAAATAATAAATTTTATTATATATGAAAAATTGAGTAAAATATCTAAATTTTTAAAGGTTAACAACCCCTTTAAAAAATTAGCAAATCGAATGCAAAAATTTGATGTTGGAAAAAATGTGCAAAGTCTCTAGATTTTTTAAAGGTACCCTTTAAAATATTTTCAATTCGAAAGCTAAAATAATAATTTTTAAATATATGAAAAATTGAGCAAAATTTCAAAATTTTTAAAGGTTAACCCCTTTAAAAAATTAGCAAATCGAATGCAAATATAATAATTTTTTTTGAAAGTTAGAAAAAATTGTGATACGTCTCTAGACTACTTAAAGGTTAACCTCTTTAAATTATTTGCAATTCGAATGCAAAAATAATAAAATTTTTCATATATGAAAAATTGAGAAAATTCTGCTTTTAGCACCATATCTCCCTCGTTTCTCATCCATTTTACACCGTTTTACTGTCGTTGCGAAGCTAACTCAGAGGGCTACGAGTACATGCTGGCTTTGTCCGTCGGATTGCACTTTTTCCCTTTCGAAACAGCAAAGCTAAAAGCACTATGATTCATCGCGCAGATACCTCGCGTTCCTCATCGAATCTACCTCACCAAAAGCTCGATTTCCTCAGTTTCACCAATAGAAGTTGTTACGTATGTGAGTTAGCTTCGCACTGCAATCAGAACGGGGTCTAGAAGATGAGTAACGAGGGAGATATGACCAAAATTGGGAAACCGCGCAAATTGGGCCCGAAAACCTTACGCCTTCCCGGTAGGCGTCTACTTTTAGCACCATATCTCCCTCGTTTCTCATCCATTTCACCCCATTTTTCTGTCGTTACGAAGCTAACTCAGAGGGCTACGACTACATACTGGCTTTGTCTATCGGATTGCACTTTTAGCCTTTCGAAACAGCACAGCTATAAGTATTAGGATTCGTCACGCAGATGCCTCGCGTTCCTCATCGAATCTACCTCACCAAAAGCATGGTTTCCTCAGTTTCACCAATAGAAGTTGTTAAGTCTACGAGTTAGCTTCGCGCTGCAATCAGAACGGGGTCTAGAAGATGAGTAACGAGGGAGATATGACAAAAATGGGGAAACCGCGCAAGTTGGGCCCGAAAACCTTACGCCTTCCCCGTAGGCGTCTGCTTTTAGCACCATATCTCCCTCGTTTCTCATCCATTTCACCCCGTTTTACTGTCGTTGCGAAGCTAACTCAGAGGGCTACGACTACATACTGGCTTTGTCCGTCGGATTGCACTTTTCCCTTTCGAAATAGCACAGCTAAAAGTGCTATGATTCATCGCTCAGATGCCTCGCGTTCCTCATCGAATCTACCTCAACAAAAGCTCGATTTCCTCAGTTTCACCAATAGAAGTTGTTACGTCTGCGAGTTAGCTTCGCGCTGCAATCAGAACAGGGTCTAGAAGATGAGTAACGAGGGAGATATGACCAAAATTGGGAAACCGCGCTAGTTGGGCCCGAAAACCTTACACCTTCCCAGTAGGCGTCTGCTTTTAGCACCATATCTCCCTCGTTTCTCATCCATTTCACCCCGTTTTGCTGTCATTGCGAAGCTAACTCAGAGGGCTACGACTACATGCTGGCTTTGTCTATCGGATTGCACTTTTACCCTTTCAAAACAGCACAGCTAAAAGCATTAGGATTCGTCACGCAGATGCCTCGCGTTCCTCATCGAATCTACCTCACCAAAAGCATGGTTTCCTCAGTTTCACCAATAGAAGTTGTTACGTCTACAAGTTAGCTTCGCGCTGCAATTAGAACGGGGTTTAGAAGATGAGTAACGAGGGAGATATGACAAAAATCAAGAAACCGCGCAAGTTGGGCCCGAAAACCTTACGCCTTCCCGGTAGGCGTCTGCTTTTAGCACCATATCTCCCTCGTTTCTGATCCATTTCACCCCATTTTACTGTCGTTGCGAAGCTAACTCAGAGGGCTACGACTACATGCTGGCTTTGTCCGTCGGATTGCACTTTTCCCTTTCAAAATAGCACAGCTAAAATGCTATGATTCATCGCGTAGATGCCTCGTGTTCCTCATCGAATCTACCTCACCAAAAGCTCGATTTCCTCAGTTTCACCAATAGAAGTTGTTACGTCTACGAGTTAGCTTCGCGCTGCAATCAGAACGGGGTCTAGAAGATGAGTAACGAGGGAGATATGATAAAAATCGGGAAACCGCGCAAGTTGGGCCCGAAAACCTTACGCCTTTCCGGTAGGCGTCTGCTTTTAGCACCATATCTCCCTCGTTTCTCATCCATTTCACCCCGTTTTGCTGTCGTTACGAAGCTAACTCAGAGGGCTACGACTACATGCTGGCTTTGTCCGTCGGATTGCACTTTTACCCTTTCGAAACAGCACAGCTATAAGTATTAGGATTCGTCATGCAGATGCCTCGCGTTCCTCATCGAATCTACCTCACCAAAAGCATGGTTTCCTCAGTTTCACCAATAGAAGTTGTTACGTCTACGAGTTAGCTTCGCGCTGCAATCAGAACGGGGTCTAGAAGATGAGTAACGAGGGAGATATGACAAAAATGGGGAAACCGCGCAAGTTGGGCCCGAAAACCTTACGCCTTCCCGGTAGGCGTCTGCTTTTAGCACCATATCTCCCTCGTTTCTCATCCATTTCACCCCGTTTTACTGTCGTTGCGAAGCTAACTCAGAGGGCTACGACTACATACTGGCTTTGTCCGTCGGATTGCACTTTTCCCTTTCGAAATAGCACAGCTAAAAGTGCTATGATTCATCGCTCAGATGCCTCGCGTTCCTCATCGAATCTACCTCAACAAAAGCTCGATTTCCTCGGTTTCACCAATAGAAGTTGTTACGTCTGCGAGTTAGCTTCGCGCTGCAATCAGAACAGGGTCTAGAAGATGAGTAACGAGGGAGATATGACCAAAATTGGGAAACCGCGCTAGTTGGGCCCGAAAACCTTACACCTTCCCGGTGGCGTACGCTTTTAGCACCATATCTCCCTCGTTTCTCATCCATTTCACCCCGTTTTGCTGTCATTGCGAAGCTAACTCAGAGGGCTACGACTACATGCTGGCTTTGTCTATCGGATTGCACTTTTACCCTTTCAAAACAGCACAACTAAAAGCATTAGGATTCGTCACGCAGATGCCTCGCGTTCCTCATCGAATCTACCTCACCAAAAGCATGGTTTCCTCAGTTTCACCAATAGAAGTTGTTACGTCTACAAGTTAGCTTCGCGCTGCAATTAGAACGGGGTTTAGAAGATGAGTAACGAGGGAGATATGACAAAAATCAGGAAACCGCGCAAGTTGGGCCCGAAAACCTTACGCCTTCCCGGTAGGCGTCTGCTTTTAGCACCATATCTCCCTCGTTTCTGATCCATTTCACCCCATTTTACTGTCGTTGCGAAGCTAACTCAGAGGGCTACGACTACATGCTGGCTTTGTCCGTCGGATTGCACTTTTCCCTTTCAAAATAGCACAGCTAAAACGCTATGATTCATCGCGTAGATGCCTCGTGTTCCTCATCGAATCTACCTCACCAAAAGCTCGATTTCCTCAATTTCATCGATAGAAGTTGTTACGTCTATGAGTTAGATTCATGCTACAATCATAATGGGTTTTAGAAGATGAGTAACGAGGGAGATATGACTAAAATCGGGAAACCGCGCATGTTGGGCTCGAAAACCTTACGCCTTCCCGATAGGCGTCTGCTTTTAGCACCATATCTCCCTCGTTTCTCATCCATTTTACCCCGTTTTACTGTCGTTACGAAGCTAACTCAGAGGGCTACGAGTACATGCTGGCTTTGTCCGTCGGATTGCACTTTTACCCTTTCGAAACAGCACAGCTAAAAGCTCTATGATTCATCGTGCAGATACCTCGCGTTCCTCATCGAATCTACCTCACCAAAAGCTTGATTTCCTCAGTTTCACTGATAGAAGTTGTTACCTCTGCGAGTTAGCTTCGCGCTGCAATTAGAACAGGGTCTAGAAGATGAGTAACGAGGGAGATATGACCAAAATTGGGAAACCGCGCAAGTTGGGCCCGAAAACCTTACGCCTTCCCGGTAGGCGTCTGCTTTTAGCACCATATCTCCCTCGTTTCTCATCCATTTCACCCCGTTTTACTGTTGTTGCGAAGCTAACTCAGAGGGCTACGACTACATGCTGGCTTTGTCCGTCGGATTGCACTTTTACCCTTTCAAAACAGCACAGCTATAAGTATTAGGATTCGTCACGCAGATGCCTCGCGTTCCTCATCGAAACTACCTGACCAAAAGCACGGTTTCCTCAGTTTCACCAATAGAAGTTGTTATGTCTACGAGTTAGCTTTGCGCTGCAATCAGAACGGGGTCTAGCAGATGAATAACGAGGGAGATATGACAAAAATTAGGAAACTGCGCAAGTTGCGCATGAAAACCTTATGCCTTCCCGGTAGGCGTCTGCTTTTAGCACCATATCTCCCTCGTTTCTCATCCATTTCTCCCCATTTTACTGTCGTTGCGAAGCTAAGTCAGAGGGCTACGTCTACATACTGGCTTTGTCCGTCGGATTGCACTTTTCCCTTTCGAAAATAGCACAGCTAAAAGTGCTATGATTCATCGCGCAGATGCCTCGCGTTCCTCATCGAATCTACCTCACCAAAAGCTTGATTTCCTCAGTTTCACCAATAGAAGTTGTTACGTCTGCGACTTAGCTTCGCGCTGCAATCAGAACAGGGTCTAGAAGATGAGTAACGAGGGAGATATGACCAAAATTGGGAAACCGCGCTAGTTGGGCCCGAAAACCTTACACCTTCCCGGTAGGCGTCTCCTTTTAGCACCATATCTCCCTCGTTTCTCATCCATTTCACCCAGTTTTGCTGTTTTTGGGAAGCTAACTCAGAGGGCTACGACCACATGCTGGCTTTGTCCATCGGATTGCACTTTTACCCTTTCAAAACAGCACAGCTAAAAGCATTAGGATTCGTAACGCAGATGCCTTGCGTTCCTCATCGAATCTACCTCACCAAAAGCACGGTTTCCTCAGTTTCACCAATAGAAGTTGTTACGTCTACGAGTTAGCTTCGCGCTGCAATCAGAACAGGGTCTAGAAGATGAGTAACGAGGGAGATATGACAAAAATCAGGAAACCACGCAAGTTGGGCCCGAAAACCTTACGCCTTCCCGGTAGGCGTCTGCTTTTAGCACCATATCTCCCTCGTTTCTCATCCATTTCACCCCATTTTACTGTCGTTGCGAAGCTAACTCAGAGCGCTACGACTATATACTGGCTTTGTCCGTCGGATTGCACTTTTCCCTTTCGAAATAGCACAGCTAAAACGCTATGATTCATCGCGCAGATGCCTCGTGTTCCTCATCGAATCTACCTCACCAAAAGCTCGATTTCCTCAGTTTCACCGATAGAAGTTGTTACGTCTGTGAGTTAGATTCATGCTACAATCATAATGGGTTTTAGAAAATGAGTAACGAGGGAGATATGACTAAAATCGGGAAACCGCGCATGTTGGGCTCGAAAACCTTACGCCTTCCCGATAGGCGTATGCTTTTAGCACCATATCTCCCTCGTTTCTCATCCATTTTACCCCGTTTTACTATCGTTACGAAGCTAACTCAGAGGGCTACGAGTACATGCTGGCTTTGTCCGTCGGATTACACTTTTACCCTTTCGAAACAGCACAGCTAAAAGCGCTATGATTCATTATGCAGATACCTCGCGTTCCTCATCGAATCTACCTAACCAAAAGCTCGATTTCCTCAGTTTCACCGATAGAAGTTGTTACGTCTGCAAGTTAGCTTCGCGCTGCAATCAGAACGGGGTCTAGAAGATGAGTAACGAGGGAGATATGACCAAAATTGGGAAACCGCGCAAGTTGGGCCCGAAAACCTTACGCCTTCCCGGTAGGCGTCTGCTTTTAGCACCATATCTCCCTCGTTTCTCATCCATTTCACCCCGTTTTGCTATCGTTGCGAAGCTAACTCAGAGGGCTACGACTACATGCTAGCTTTGTCCGTAGGATTGCACTTTTATCCTTTCAAAACAGCACAGCTAAAAGCATTAGGATTCGTCATGCAGATGCCTCGCGTTCCTCATCGAATCTACCTCACCAAAAGCACGGTTTCCTTAGTTTCACCAATAGAAGTTGTTACGTCTACGAGTTAGCTTCGCGCTGCAATCGGAACAGGGTCTAGAAGATGAGTAACGAGGGAGATATGATAAAAATCGGGAAACCGCGCAAGTTGGGCCCGAAAACCTTACGCCTTCCCGGTAGGCGTCTGCCTTTAGCACCATATCTCCCTTGTTTCTCATCCATTTCACCCCGTTTTACTGTCGTTGCGAAGCTAAGTCAGAGGGCTACGACTACATACTGGCTTTGTCCGTCGGATTGCACTTTTCCCTTTCAAAATAGCACAGCTAAAAGTGCTATGATTCATCGCGCAGATGCCTCGCGTTCCTCATCGAATCTACCTCACCAAAAGCTCGATTTCCTCAGTTTCACCAATAGAAGTTGTTACGTCTACGAGTTAGCTTCGCGCTGCAATCAGAACAGGGTCTAGAAGATGAGTAACGAGGGAGATATGACCAAAATTGGGAGACCGCGCTAGTTGGGCCCGAAAACCTTACACCTTCCCGGTAGGCGTCTGCTTTTAGCACCATATCTCCCTCGTTTCTCATCCATTTCACCCCGTTTTGCTATTGTTGCGAAGCTAACTCAGAGGGCTACGACTACATGCTGGCTTTGTCCGTCGGATTGCACTTTTACCCTTTCAAAACAGCATAGCTAAAAGCATTAGGATTCATCACGCAGATGCCTCGCGTTCCTCATCGAATCTACCTCACCAAAAGCACGGTTTCCTCAGTTTCACCAATAGAAGTTGTTACGTCTACGAGTTAGCTTCGCGCTGCAATCAGAACGGGGTCTAGAAGATGAGTAACGAGGGAGATATGACAAAAATCAGGAAACCGCGCAAATTGGGCCCGAAAACCTTACGCCTTCCCGGTAGGCGTCTGCTTTTAGCACCATATCTCCCTCGTTTCTCATCCATTTCACCCCATTTTACTGTCCTTGCGAAGCTAACTCAGAGGGCTACGACTACATACTGGCTTTGTCCGTCGGATTGCACTTTTCCCTTCCGAAATAGCACAGCTAAAAGCGCTATGATTCATCGTGCAGATACCTCGCGTTCCTCATCGAATCTACCTCACCAAAAGCATCGGTTTCCTCAGTATCACCGATAGAAGTTGTTACGTCTGCGAGTTAGCTTCGTGCTGCAATCAGAACGGGGTCTAAAAGATGAGTAACGAGGGAGATATGACTAAAATCGTGAAACCGCGCATGTTGGGCTCGAAAACCTTACACATTCCCGATAGGCGTCTGCTTTTAGCACCATATCTCCCTCGTTTCTCATCCATTTTACCCCGTTTTACTGTCGTTGCGAAGCTAACTCAGAGGGCTACGAGTACATGCTGGTTTTGTCCGTCGGATTGCACTTTTACCCTTTTGAAACAGCACAGCTAAAAGTGCTATGATTCATCGTGCAGATACCTTGCGTTCCTCATCGAATCTACCTCACCAAAAGCTCGATTTCCTCAGTTTCACCGATAGAAGTTGTTACGTCTGCGAGTTAGCTTCGCGCTGCATTCAGAACGGGGTCTAGAAGATGAGTAACGAGGGAGATATGACCAAAATTGGGAAACCGCGCAAGTTGGGCCCGAAAACCTTATGCCTTCCCGGTAGGCGTCTGCTTTTAACACCATATCTCCCTCGCTTCTCATCCATTTCACCCCGTTTTGTCTGTCGTTGCGAAGCTAACTCAGAGGGCTACGACTACATGCTGGCTTTGTCCATCGGATTGCAATTTTACCCTTTCAAAATAGCACAGCTAAAAGCATTAGGATTCGTCACGCAAATGCCTCGCGTTCCTCATCGAATCTACCTCACCAAAAGCATGGTTTCCTCAGTTTCACCAATAGAAGTTATTACGTCTACGAGTTAGCTTCGCGTTGCAATTAGAACGGGGCTATAAGATGAGTAACGAGGGAGATATGACAAAAATCGGCAAACCGCGCAAGTTGGGCCCGAAAACCTTACGCCTTCCCGGTAGGCGTCTGCTTTTAGCACCATATCTCCCTCGTTTCTCATCCATTTCACCCCGTTTTACTGTCGTTGCGAAGCTAACTCAGAGGGCTACGACTACATGCTGGCTTTGTCTGTCGGATTGCACTTTTCCTTTTCGAAATAGCATAGCTAAAAGCGCTATGATTCATCGCGCAGATGCCTCGTGTTCCTCATCGAATCTACCTTACCAAAAGCGCGATTTCCTCAGTTTCACCGATAGAAGTTGTTACGTCTGCGAGTTAGATTCATGCTACAATTATAATAGGTTCTAGAAGATGAGTAACGAGGGAGATATGACTAAAATCAGGAAACCGCGCATGTTGGGCTCGAAAACCTTACGCCTTCCCGATAGGCGTCTGCTTTTAGCACCATATCTCGCTCGTTTCTCATCTATTTTACCCCGTTTTACTGTCGTTGCAAAGCTAACTCAGAGGGCTACGAGTACATGCTGGCTTTGTTAGTCGGATTGCACTTTTACCCTTTCGAAACAGCACAGCTAAAAGCGCTATGATTCATCGCGCAGATACCTCGCGTTCCTCATCGAATCTACCTCACCAAAAGCACGATTTCCTCAGTTTCACCAATAGAAGTTGTTACGTATGCGAGTTAGCTTCGCACTGCAATCAGAACGGGGTCTAGAAGATGAGTAACGAGGGAGATATGACCAAAATTGGGAAACCGCGCAAATTGGGCCCGAAAACCTTACGCCTTCCCGGTAGGCGTCTGCTTTTAGCACCATATCTCCCTCGTTTCTCATCCATTTCACCCCATTTTTCTGTCGTTACGAAGCTAACTCAGAGGGCTACGACTACATACTGGCTTTGTCTATCGGATTGCACTTTTAGCCTTTCGAAACAGCACAGCTAAAAGCGCTATGATTTGTCGCGCAGATGCCTCGCGTTCCTCATCGAATCTACCTCACCAAAAGCTCGGTTTCCTCAGTTTCACCAATAGAAGTTGTTACGTCTACGAGTTAGCTTCGCGCTGCAATCAGAACGGGGTCTAGAAGATGAGTAACGAGGGAGATATGATAAAAATCGGGAAACCGCGCAAGTTGGGCCCGAAAACCTTACGCCTTCCCGGTAGGCGTCTGCTTTTAGCACCATATCTCCCTCGTTTCTCATCCATTTCACCCCGTTTTACTGTCGTTGCGAAGCTAACTCAGAGGGCTACAACTACATGCTGGCTTTGTCCGTCGGATTTCACATTTCCCTTTCGAAATAGCACAGCTAAAATCGCTACGATTCATCGCGCAGATGCCTCGTGTTCCTCATCGAATCTACCTCACCAAAAGCTCGATTTCCTCAGTTTCACCTATAGAAGTTGTTACGTCTGCGAGTTAGATTCATGCTATAATCATAATGGGTTCTAGAAGATGAGTAACGAGGGAGATATGACCAAAATCGGGAAACCGCGCATGTTGGGCTCGAAAACCTTACGCCTTCCCGATAGGCGTCTGCTTTTAGCACCATATCTCCCTCGTTTCTCATCCATTTCACCCCATTTTACTATCGTTGCGAAGCTAACTCAGAGGGCTACGACTACATCTTGGCTTTGTCCGTCGGATTGCACTTTTACCCTTTCGAAACAGCACAGCTAAAAGCGCTATGATTCATCGCGCAGATACCTCGCGTTCCTCATCGAATCTACCTCACCAAAAGCTCAATTTCCTCAGTTTCACTGATAGAAGTTGTTACGTCTACGAGTTAGCTTCGCGCTGAAATCAGAACGGGGTCCAGAAGATGAGTAACGAGGGAGATATGACCAAAATTGGGAAACCGCGCAAATTGGGCCCGAAAACCTTACGCCTTCCCGGTAGGCGTCTGCTTTTAGCACCATATCTCCCTCGTTTCTCATCCATTTCACCCCATTTTTCTGTCGTTACGAAGCTAACTCAGAGGGCTATGACTACATACTGGCTTTGTCTATCGGATTGCACTTTTAGCCTTTCGAAACAGCACAGCTAAAAGCGCTATGATTTGTCGTGCAGATGCCTCGCGTTCCTCATCAAATCTACCTCACCAAAAGCTCGGTTTCCTCAGTTTCACCAATAGAAGTTGTTACGTCTACGAGTTAGCTTCGCGCTGCAATCAGAACGGGGTCTAGAAGATGAGTAACGAGGGAGATATGATAAAAATTGGGAAACCGCGCAAGTTGGGCCCGAAAACGTTACGCCTTTCCGGTAGGCGTCTGCTTTTAGCACCATATCTCCCTCGTTTCTCATCCATTTCACCCCGTTTTACTGTCATTGCGAAGCTAACTCAGAGGGCTACGACTACATGCTAGCTTTGTCCGTCGGATTGCACTTTTCCCTTTCGAAATAGCACAGCTAAAATCGCTACGATTCATCGCGCAGATGCCTCGTGTTCCTCATCGAATCTACCTCACCAAAAGCTCGATTTCCTCAGTTTCACCGATTGAAGTTATTACGTCTGCGAGTTAGATTCATGCTATAATCATAATGGGTTCTAGAAGATGAGTAACGAGGGAGATATGACCAAAATCGGGAAACCGCGCATGTTGGGCTCGAAAACCTTACGCCTTCCCGATAGGCGTCTGCTTTTAGCACCATATCTCCCTCGTTTCTCATCCATTTCACCCCATTTTACTGTCGTTGCGAAGCTAACTCAGAGGGCTACGACTACATCTTGGCTTTGTCCGTCGGATTGCACTTTTACCCTTTCGAAACAGCACAGCTAAAAGCGCTATGATTCATCGCGCAGATACCTCGCGTTCCTCATCGAATCTACCTCACCAAAAGCTCGATTTCCTCAGTTTCACTGATAGAAGTTGTTACGTCTACGAGTTAGCTTCGCGCTGAAATCAGAACGGGGTCTAGAAGATGAGTAACGAGGGAGATATGACCAAAATTGGGAAACCGCGCAAATTGGGCCCGAAAACCTTACGCCTTCCCGGTAGGCGTCTGCTTTTAGCACCATATCTCCCTCGTTTCTCATCCATTTCACCCCCTTTTTCTGTCGTTACGAAGCTAACTCAGAGGGCTACGACTAAATCTTGGCTTTGTCCGTCGGATTGCACTTTTACCCTTTCGAAACAGCACAGCTAAAAGCGCTATGATTCATCGCGCAGATACCTCGCGTTCCTCATCGAATCTACCTCACCAAAAGCTCGGTTTCCTCAGTTTCACCAATAGAAGTTGTTACGCCTGCGAGTTAGCTTCGTGCTGCAATCATAACGGGGTCTAGAAGATGAGTAACGAGGGAGATATGACCAAAATCGGGAAACCGCGCAAGTTGGGCCCGAAAACCTTACGCCTTCCCGGTAGGCGTCTGCTTTTAACACCATATCTCCCTCGTTTCTCATCCATTTCACCCCCTTTTACTGTCGTTGCAAAGCTAACTCAGAGGGCTACGACTACATGCTGGCTTTGTCTGTCGGAGTGCACTTTTCCATTTCGAAACAGCACAGCCAAAAGTGCTATGATTCATCGCAGAGATGCCTCACGTTCCTCATCGAATCTACCTTACCAAAATCTCGATTTCCTTAGTTTCACCGATAGAAGTTGTTACGTCTGCGAGTTAGCTTTGCGCTGTAATCAGAATGGGGTCTAGAAGATGAGTAACGAGGGATATATGACAAAAATCGGGAAACCGCGCAAGTTGGGCCCGAAACCCTTACACCTTCCCGATAGGCGTCCACTTTTAGCACCATATCTCCCTCGTTTCTCATCCATTTCACCCCGTTTTACTGTCGTTGCGAAGCTAACTCAGAGGGCTACGACTACAATCTGTCTTTGTCCGTTGGATTGCACGTTTACCCTTTCGAAACAACATAGCTAAAAGTGCTATGATTCATCGCGCAGATGCCTCGCGTTCCTCGTCGAATCTACCTCACCAAATGCTTGGTTCCCTCAGTTTCACCGATAGAAGTTGTTACAACTGCGAGTTAGCTTCGCACTGCAATCAGAACGGGGTCTAGTAGATGAGTAACGAGGGAGATACGACCAAAATCGGGAAACCGCGCAAGTTGGGCCCGAAAACCTTACGCCTTCCCGGTAGGCGTCTGCTTTTAGCACCATATCTCCCTCGTTTCTCATCCATTTCACCCTGTTTTGCTGTCGTTGCGAAGCTAACTCAGAGGGCTACGACTACATGCTTGCTTTGTCCATCGGATTGCACTTTTACCCATTCAAAACAGCACAGCTAAAAGCGTTAGGATTCATCACGCAAATGCCTCGCGTTCCTCATCGAATCTTCCTCACCAAAAGCTTGGTTTCCTCAGTTTCACCGATAGAAGTTGTTACGTCTACGAGTTAGCTTCACGCTGCAATCAGAACGGGGTCTAGAAGATGAGTAACGAGGGAAATATGACAAAAATCGGGAAACCGCGCAAGTTGGGCTCGAAAACCTTACGCCTTCCCGGTAGGCGTCTACTTTTAGCACCATATCTCCATCGTTTCTCATCCATTTTACCCCGTTTTACTGTCGTTGCGAAGCTAACTCGAGGGCTACGACTACATGCTGGCTTTGTCGGTTGGATTGCACTTTTACCCTTTCGAAACAGCACAGCTAAAAGCGCTATGATTCATCGCGCAGATACCTCGCGTTCCTCATCAAATCAACCTCACCAAAAGCTCAATTTCCTCAGTTTCACCGATAGAAATTGTTACGTCTGCGAGTTAGCTTCGCGCTGCAATCAGAACGGGGTCTAGAAGATGAGTAACGAGGGAGATATGACCAAAATTGGGAAACCGCGCAAGTTGGGCATGAAAACCTTACGCCTTCCTGGTAGGCGTCTGCTTTTAACACCATATCTCCCTCGTTTCTCATCCATTTCACCCCATTTTGCTGTTGTTGCGAATCTAACTCAGAGGGCTACGACTACATGCTGGCTTTGTCCGTCGGATTGCACTTTTACCCTTTCAAAACAGCACAACTAAAAGCATTAGGATTCGTCACGCATATACCTCGCGTTCCTCATCGAATCTACCTCACCAAAAGCACGGTTTCCTCAGTTTCACCGATAGAAGTTGTTACGTCTACGAGTTAGCTTCGCGCTGCACTCAGAACGGGGTCTAGAAGATGAGTAACGAGGGAGATATGAAAAAAATCGGGAAACCGCGCAAGTTGGGCCCGAAAACCTTACGCCTTCCCGG
>JAPVEC010000027.1:275847-326021 GCA_028984105.1 Lavandula angustifolia | reverse complement strand
TGCAATCCAACCGACAAAGCCAGCATGTAGTCGTAGCCCTCTGAGTTAGCTTCGCAACGACAGCAAAATGGGGATGAAATGGATGAGAAACGAGGGAGATATGGTGCTAAAAGCGGACGCCTACCGGGAAGGCGTAAGGTTTTCGGGCCCAACTTGCGCGGTTTCCCGATTTTTTCATATCTCCCTCGTTACTCATCTTCTAGACCCCGTTCCGAGTGCAGCCATGAAGCTAACTCGTAGACGTAACAACTTCTATCAGTGAAACTGAGGAAACTGTGCTTTTGGTGAGGTAGATTCGATGAGGAACGCGAGGTATATGCGTGACGAATCCTAATGCTTTTAGCTGTGCTGTTTTGAAAGGGTAAAAGTGCAATCCGACGGACAAAGCCAGCATGTAGTCGTAGCCCTCTGAGTTAGATTCGCAACAACAGCAAAACGGGGTGAAATGGATGAGAAACGAGGGAGATATGGTGTTAAAAGCAGACGCCTACCAGGAAGGCGTAAGGTTTTCATGCCCAACTTGCGCGGTTTCCCAATTTTGGTCATATCTCCCTCGTTACTCATCTTCTAGACCCCGTTCTGATTGCAGCGCGAAGCTAACTCGCAGACGTAACAATGTCTATCGGTGAAACTGAGGAAATTGAGCTTTTGGTGAGGTTGATTTGATGAGGAACGCGAGGTATCTGCGCGATGAATCATAGCGCTTTTAGCTGTGCTGTTTCGAAAGGGTAAAAGTGCAATCCAACCGACAAAGCCAGCATGTAGTCGTAGCCCTCGAGTTAGCTTCCTAACGACAGTAAAACAGGGTAAAATGGATGAGAAACGATGGAGATATGGTGCTAAAAGTAGACGCCTACCGGGAAGGCGTAAGGTTTTCGAGCCCAACTTGCGCGGTTTCACGATTTTTGTCATATTTCCCTCGTTACTCATCTTCTAGACCCCATTCTGATTGCAGCGTGAAGCTAACTCGTAGACGTAACAACTTCTATTGGTGAAACTGAGGAAACCGAGCTTTTGGTGAGGTAGATTCGATGAGGAATGCGAGGTATTTGCGTGATGAATCCTAACGCTTTTAGCTGTGCTGTTTTGAATGGGTAAAAGTGCAATCCGACGGACAAAGCAAGAATGTAGTCGTAGCCCTTTGAGTTAGCTTCGCAACGATAGCAAAACAGGGTGAAATGGATGAGAAACGAGGGAGATATGGTGCTAAAAGCAGACGCCTACCGGGAAGGCGTAAGGTTTTCGGGCCCAACTTGCGCGGTTTCCTGATTTTGGTCATATCTCCCTCGTTACTCATCTTCTAGACCCCGTTCTGATTCCAGCACGAAGCTAACTCGCAGACGTAAGAACTTCTATCGGTGAAACTGAGGAAACCAAGCTTTTTGTGAGGTAGATTCGATGAGGAACGCGAGGTATCTGCGCGACAAATCATAGCGCTTTTAGCTGTGCTGTTTCGAAAGGCTAAAAGTGCAATCCGATGGACAAAGCCAGTATGTAGTCGTAGCCCTCTAAGTTAGCTTCGTAACGACAAAAAAATGGGGTGAAATGGATGAGAAATGAGGGAGATATGGTGCTAAAAGCAGACGCCTACCGGGAAGGCGTAAGGTTTTCGGGCCCAATTTGCGCGGTTTCCTAATTTTGGTCATATCTCCCTCGTTACTCATCTTCTGGACCCCGTTCTGATTTCAGCGCGAAGCTAACTCGTAGACGTAACAACTTCTATCAGTGAAACTGAGGAAATCGAGCTTTTGGTGAGGTAGATTCGATGAGGAAAGTGAGGTATCTGCGCGATGAATCATAGCACTTTTAGCTGTGCTGTTTCGAAAGGGTAAAAGTGCAATCCGACGGACAAAGCCAACATGTAGTCGTAGCCTTCTGAGTTAGCTTCGCAACGACAGTAAAATGGGGTGAAATGGATGAGAAACGAGGGAGATATGGTGCTAAAAGCAAACGCCTATCGGGAAAGCGTAAGGTTTTCGAGCCCAACATGCGCGGTTTCCCTATTTTGGTCATATCTCCCTCGTTACTCATCTTCTAAAACCCATTATTATTGTAGCTTGAATCTAACTCGCAGACGTAACAACTTCTATCGGTGAAACTGAGGAAATTGAGCTTTTGGTGAGGTAGATTTGATGAGGAACACGAGGCATCTGCGCGATGAATCGTAGCGCTTTTAGCTGTGCTATTTCGAAAGGGAAAAGTGCAATTCGAAGGTCAAAGCCAGCATGTAGTCGTAGCCCTCTGAGTTAGCTTCGCAACGACAGTAAAACGGGGTGAAATGGATGAGAAACGAGGGAGATATGGTGCTAAAAGCAGATGCCTACCGGGAAGGCGTAAGGTTTTCGGGCCCAACTTGCGCGGTTTCCCGATTTTGGTCGTATCTCCCTCGTTACTCATCTACTAGACCCCGTTCTGATTGCAGTTCGAAGCTAACTTGCATTTGTAACAACTTCTATCGGTGAAACTGAGGGAACCGAGCTTTTGGTGAGGAAGATTCGACGAGGAACGCGAGGCATCTGCGCGATGAATCATAGCACTTTTAGCTGTGTTGTTTCGAAAGGGTAAACGTGCAATCCAACGGACAAAGACAGATTGTAGTCGTATCCCTCTGAGTTAGCTTCGCAACGACAGTAAAACGGGGTGAAATGGATGAGAAACGAGGGAGATATGGTGCTAAAAGTAGACGCCTATCGGGAAGGTGTAAGGGTTTCGGGCCCAACTTGCGCGGTTTCCCGATTTTGGTCATATATCCCTCGTTACTCATCTTCTAGACCCCATTCTGATTACAGCGCGAAGCTAACTCGAAGACGTAACAACTTCTATCGGTGAAACTAAGGAAATCAAGCTTTTGGTAAGGTAGATTCGATGAGGAACGCGAGGTATCTCTGTGATGAATCATAGCACTTTTAGCTGTGCTGTTTCGAAATGGAAAAGTGCACTCCGACAGACAAAGCCAGCATGTAGTCCTAGCCCTCTGAGTTAGCTTCGTAACGACAGTAAAAGGGGGTGAAATGGATGAGAAACGAGGGAGATATGGTGCTAAAAGCAGACGCCTACCGGGAAGGCGTAAGGTTTTCGGGCCCAACTTGCGCGGTTTCCCGATTTTGGTCATATCTCCCTCGTTACTCATCTTCTAGACCCCGTTCTGATTCCAGCACGAAGCTAACTCGCAGACGTAACAACTTCTATCCGTGAAACTGAGGAAACCAAGCTTTTGGTGAGGTAGATTCGATGAGGAACGCGAGGCATCTGCGCGACAAATCATAGCGCTTCTAGCTGTGCTGTTTCGAAAGACTAAAAGTGCAATCCGATGGACAAAGCCAGTATGTAGTCGTAGCCCTCTGAGTTAGCTTCGTAACGACAAAAAAATGGGGTGAAATGGATGAGAAACGAGGGAGATATGGTGCTAAAAGCAGACGCCTACCGGGAAGGCGTAAGGTTTTCGGGCCCAACTTGCGCGGTTTCCTGATTTTGGTCATATCTCCCTCGTTACTCATCTTCTAGACCCCGTTCTGATTCCAGCACGAAGCTAACTCGCAGACGTAACAACTTCTATCGGTGAAACTGATGAAACCAAGCTTTTTGTGAGGTAGATTCGATGAGGAACGCGAGGTATCTGCACGATGAATCATAGCACTTTTAGTTGTGCTTGTTTCAAAAGGCTAAAAGTGCAATCCGATGGACAAAGCCAAGTATGTAGTCGTAGCCCTCTAAGTTAGCTTCGTAACGACAAAAAAATGGGGTGAAATGGATGAGAAATGAGGGAGATATGGTGCTAAAAGCGGACGCCTATCGGGAAGGCGTAAGGTTTTCGGGCCCATCTTGCGCGGTTTCCTAATTTTGGTCATATCTCCCTCGTTACTCATCTTCTAGGACCCCGTTCTGATTTTAGCATGAAGCTAACTCGTAGACGTAACAACTTCTATCGGTGAAACTGAGGAAATCGAGCTTTTGGTGAGGTAGATTCGATGAGGAACGCGAGGTATCTGCGTGATGAATCATAGCGCTTTTAGCCGTGCTGTTTTGAAAGGGTAAAAGTGCAATCCGACGGACAAAGCCAACATGTAGTCGTAGCCTTCTCGAGTTAGCTTCGCAACGACAGTAAAATCGGGGTGAAATGGATGAGAAACGAGGGAGATATGGTGCTAAAAGCAAACGCCTATCGGGAAGGCGTAAGGTTTTCGGGCCCAACTTGCGCGGTTTCCCGATTTTTGTCATATCTCCCTCGTTACTCATCTTCTAAAACCCATTCTTATTGTAGCTTGAATCTAACTCGTAGACGTAACAACTTCTATTGGTGAAACTGAGGAAATCGAGCTTTTGGTGAGGTAGATTTGATGAGGAACACGAGGCATCCGCGTGATGAATCCTAACGCTTTTAGCTGTGCTATTTCGAAAGGGAAAAGTGCAATCCGACGGTCAAAGCCAGCATGTAGTCGTAGCCCTCTGAGTTAGCTTCGCAACGACAGCAAAATAAAATGGGGTGAAATGGATGAGAAACGAGGGAGATATGGTGCTAAAAGCGGACGCCTACAGGGAAGGCGTAAGGTTTTCGGGCCCAACTTGCGCGGTTTCCCGATTTTGGTCATATCTCCCTCGTTACTCATCTTCTAGACCCCGTTCTGATTGCAGCGAAGCTAACTTGCATTCGTAACAACTTCTATCGGTGAAACTGAGGAAACCGAGCTTTTGGTGAGGTAGATTCGATGAGGAACACGAGGCATCTCGCGCGATGAATCATAGCACTTTTAGCTGTGCTGTTTTGAAAGGGTAAAAGTGCAATCCGACGGACAAAGCCAGCATGTAGTCGTATCCCTCTGAGTTAGCTTCGCAACGACAGTAAAACGGGGTGAAATGGATGAGAAACGAGGGAGATATGGTGCTAAAAGCAGACGCCTATCGGGAAGGCGTAAGGTTTTCGGGCCCAACTTGCGCGGTTTCCCGATTTTGGTCATATCTCCCTCGTTACTCATCTTCTAGACCCCATTCTTATTGCAGCATGAAGCTAACTCGCAGACGTAACAACTTCTATCGGTGAAACTGAGGAAATCAAGCTTTTGGTGAGGTAGATTCGATGAGGAACGCGAGGCATCTGCGCGATGAATCATAGCGCTTTTAGCTGTGCTGTTTCGAAAGGGTAAAAGTGCAATCCGATGGACAAAGCCAGCATGTAGTCGTAGCCCTCTGAGTTAGCTTCGCAACGACAGTAAAATGGGGTGAAATGGATGAGAAACGAGGGAGATATGGTGCTAAAAGCAGACGCCTACCGGGAAGGCGTAAGGTTTTCGGGCCCAACTTGCGCGGTTTCCCAATTTTGGTCATATCTCCCTCGTTACTCATCTTCTAGACCCCGTTCTGATTGCAGCGCAAAGCTAACTCGCAGACGTAACAACTTCTATCAGTGAAACTGAGGAAATCGAGCTTTTGGTGAGGTAGATTCGATGAGGAACGCGAGGTATCTGCGCGATGAATCATAGCGCTTTTAGCTGTGCTGTTTCGAAAGGGTAAAAGTGCAATCCGATGGACAAAGCCAGCATGTAGTCGTAGCCCTCTGAGTTAGCTTCGCAACGACAAAAAAATGGGGTGAAATGGATGAGAAACGAGGGAGATATGGTGCTAAAAGCGAGACGCCTATCGGGAAGGCGTAAGGTTTTCGGGCCCAACTTGCGCGGTTTCCCGATTTTGGTCATATCTCCCTCGTTACTCATCTTCTAGAACCCATTATGATTGTAGCATGAATCTAACTCGCAGACGTAACAACTTCTATCGGTGAAACTGAGGAAATCGAGCTTTTGGTGAGGTAGATTCGATGAGGAACACGAGGCATCTGCGCGATGAATCATAGCGCTTTTAGCTGTGCTTTTTTGAAAGGGTAAAAGTGCAATCCGATGGACAAAGCCAGCATGTAGTCGTAGCCCTCCGAGTTAGCTTCGCAACGACAAGTAAAACGGGGTGAAATGGATGAGAAACGAGGGAGATATGGTGCTAAAAGCAGACGCCTATCGGGAAGGCGTAAGGTTTTCGAGCCCATCATGCGCGGTTTCCCGATTTTAGTCATATCTCCCTCGTTACTCATCTTCTAAAACCCATTATGATTGTGGCATGAATCTAACTCGTAGACGTAACAACTTCTACCGGTGAAACTGAGAAAATCGAGCATTTGGTGAGGTAGATTCGATGAGGAACACGAGGCATCTGCGTGATGAATCATAGCGCTTTTAGCTGTGCTATTTTGAAAGGGAAAAGTGCAATCCGACGGACAAAGCCAGCATGTAGTCGTAGCCCTCTGAGTTAGCTTCGCAACGACAGTAAAACGGGGTGAAATGGATGAGAAACGAGGGAGATATGGTGCTAAAAGCAGACGCCTACCGGGAAGGCGTAAGGTTTTCGGGCCCAACTTGCGCGGTTTCCCGATTTTTGTCATATCTCCCTCGTTACTCATCTTCTAGACCCCGTTCTAATTGCAGCGCGAAGCTAACTCGTAGACGTAACAACTTCTATTGGTGAAACTGAGGAAACCAAGCTTTTGGTGAGGTAGATTCGATGAGGAACGCGAGGTATCTGCGTGACGAATCCTAATGCTTTTAGCTGTGCTGTTTTGAAAGGGTAAAAGTGCAATCCGACGGACAAAGCCAGCATGTAGTCGTAGCCCTCTGAGTTAGCTTCGTAACGATAGCAAAACAAAATGGGTTGAAATGGATGAGAAACGAGGGAGATATGGTGCTAAAAGCAGACGCCTACCGGGAAGGCGTAAGGTTTTCGGGCCCAACTTGCGCGGTTTCCCAATTTTGGTCATATCTCCCTCGTTACTCATCTTCTAGAACCCGTTCTGATTTCAGCGCGAAGCTAAATCGTAGACGTAACAACTTCTATCAGTGAAACTGAGGAAATCGAGCTTTTGGTGAGGTAGATTCGATGAGGAACACGAGGCATCTGCGTGATGAATAATTGCGCTTTTAGCTGTGCTATTTTGAAAGGGAAAAGTGCAATCCGACGGACAAAGCCAGTATGTAGTCGTAGACCTCTGAGTTAGCTTCGCAACGATAGTAAAACGGGGTGAAATGGATGAGAAACGAGGGAGATATGGTGCTAAAAGCAAATGCCTATCGGGAAAGCATAAGGTTTTCGAGCCCAACATGCGCGGTTTCCCGATTTTGGTCATATCTCCCTCGTTACTCATCTTCTAGAACCCATTATGATTGTAGCATGAATCTAACTCGCAGACGTAACAACTTCTATCGGTGAAACTGAGGAAATTGAGCTTTTGGTGAGGTAGATTTGATGAGGAACACGAGGCATCTGCGCGATGAATCGTAGCGCTTTTAGCTGTGCTATTTTGAAAGGGAAAAGTGCAATCCGACGGTCAAAGCCAGCATGTAGTCGTAGCCCTCTGAGTTAGCTTCGCAACGATAGTAAAACGGGATGAAATGGATGAGAAACGAGGGAGATATGGTGCTAAAAGCAGACGCCTACCGGGAAGGCGTAAGGTTTTCGGGCCCAACTTGCGCGGTTTCCCGATTTTTGTCATATCTCCCTCGTTACTCATCTTCTAGACCCCGTTCTGATTGCAGCGAAGCTAACTTGCAGACGTAAAAACTTCTATCGGTGAAACTGAGGAAATCGAGCTTTTGGTGAGGTAGATTCGATGAGGAACGCGAGGTATCTGCGCGATGAATCATAGCGCTTTTAGCTGTGCTGTTTCGAAAGGGTAAAAGTGCAATCTGACGGACAAAGCCAGTATATACTCGTAGCCCTCTGAGTTAGCTTCGCAACGACAGTAAAACGGGGTAAAATGGATGAGAAACGAGGGAGATATGGTGCTAAAAGCAGACGCCTATCGGGAAGGCGTAAGGTTTTCGAGCCCAACATGCGCGGTTTCCCGATTTTAGTCATATCTCCCTCGTTACTTATCTTCTAGAACCCATTATGATTGTAGCATGAATCTAACTCGCAGACGTAACAACTTCTATCGGTGAAACTAAGGAAATCGAGCTTTTGGTGAGGTAGATTCGATGAGGAACACGAGGCATCTGCGCGATGAATCATAGCGCTTTTAGCTGTGCTATTTCGAAAGGGAAAATTGCAATCCAACGGACAAAGCCAGTAAGTAGTCGTAGCCCTCTGAGTTAGCTTCGCAACGACAGTAAAACGGGGTGAAATGGATGAGAAACGAGGGAGATATGGTGCTAAAAGCAGACGCCTACGGGAAGGCGTAAGGTTTTCGGGCCCAACTTGCGCGGTTTGCCGATTTTTGTCATATCTCCCTCGTTGCTCATCTTCTAGACCCCGTTCTGATTGCAGCGTGAAGCTAACTTGTAGATGTAATAACTTCTATTGGTGAAACTGAGGAAACCATGCTTTTGGTGAGGTAGATTCGATGAGGAACACGAGACATCTGCGTGACGAATCCTAATGCTTTTAGCTGTGCTGTTTTGAAAGGGTAAAAGTGCAATCCAACGGACAAAGCTAGCATGTAGTCGTATCCCTATGAGTAAGCTTCGCAACGACAGCAAAACGGGGTGAAATGGATGAGAAACGAGGGAGATATGGTGCTAAAAGCAGACGCCTACCGGGAAGGCGTAAGGTTTTCGGGCCCAACTTGCGCGGTTTCCCGATTTTTGTCATATCTCCCTCGTTACTCATCTTCTAGACCCCGTTCTGATTGCAGCTCAAAGCTAACTCGTAAACGTAACAACTTCTATCAGTGAAACTGAGGAAACCGTGCTTTTGGTGAGGTAGATTCGATGAGGAACGCGAGGCATCTGCGTGACGAATCCTAATGCTTTTAGCTGTGCTATTTCGAAAGGGTAAAAGTGCAATCCGATGGACAAAGCCAGCATGTAGTCGTAGCCCTCTGAGTTAGCTTCGTAACGATAGCAAAACGGGGTGAAATGGATGAGAAACGAGGGAGATATGGTGCTAAAAGCAGACGCCTACCGGGAAGGCGTAAGGTTTTTGGGCCCAACTTGCGCGGTTTCCCAATTTTGGTCATATCTCCCTCGTTACTCCTCTTCTAGACCCCGTTCTGATTGCAGCGTGAAGCTAACTCACAGATGTAACAACTTCTATCGGTGAAACTAAGGAAATCGAGCTTTTGGTGAGGTAGATTTGATGAGGAAGGCGAGGTATCTGCGCGATGAATCATAGCGCTTTTAGCTGTGCTGTTTCGAAAGGGTAAAAGTGCAATCCGACGGACAAAGCCAGCATGTACTCGTAGCCCTCTGAGTTAGCATCGCAACGACAGCAAAACGGGGTGAAATGGATGAGAAACGAGGGAGATATGGTGCTAAAAGCAGACGCCTACCGGGAAGGCGTAAGGTTTTCGGGCCCAACTTGCGCGGTTTCCCGATTTTTATCATATCTCCCTCGTTACTCATCTTCTAGACCCCGTTATGATTGCAACGTGAAGCTAACTCGTAGACGTAACAACTTCTATTGGTGAAACTGAGGAAACCGTGGTTTTGGTGAGGTAGATTCGATGAGGAACGCGAGGCATCTGCGTGACGAATCCTAATGCTTTTAGCTGTGCTGTTTCGAAAGGGTAAAAGTGCAATCCGACGGACAAAGCCAGCATGTAGTCGTAGCCCTCTGAGTTAGCTTTGCAATGACAGCAAAACGGGGTGAAATGGATGAGAAACGAGGGAGATATGGTGCTAAAAGCAGACGCCTACCGGGAAGGCGTAATGTTTTCGGGCCCAACTTGCGCGGATTCCCAATTTAGGTTATATCTCCCTC
The DNA here is from genome assembly GCA_028984105.1 of Lavandula angustifolia. NCBI lineage: Eukaryota > Viridiplantae > Streptophyta > Magnoliopsida > Lamiales > Lamiaceae > Lavandula > Lavandula angustifolia. The sequence continues at coordinate 316,286 of JAPVEC010000027.1, read as the reverse complement.
GTTACTCATCTTCTAGACCCCGTTCTGAATGCAGCGCGAAGCTAACTCGCAGACGTAATAACTTCTATCGGTGAAACTGAGGATATCGAGCTTTTGGTGAGGTAGATTTGATAAGGAACGCGAGGTATCTGCGCGATAAATCATAACGCTTTTAGGTGTGCTGTTTCGAAAGGGTAAAAGTGCAATCCGACGGACAAAGCCAACATGTAGTCGTAGCCCTCTGAGTTAGCTTCGTAACGACAGTAAAATGGGGTGAAATGGATGCGAAACGAGGGAGATATGGTGCTAAAAGCAGACGCCTATCGGGAAGGCGTAAGGTTTTCGAGCCCAACATGCGCGGTTTCCCGATTTTGGTCATATCTCCCTCGTTACTCATCTTCTAGAACCCATTATGATTGTAGCATGAATCTAACTCGCAGACGTAACAACTTCTATCGCTGAAACTGAGGAAATTGAGCTTTTGGTGAGGTAGATTCGATGAGGAACACGAGGCATCTGCGCGATGAATCATAGCGCTTTTAGCTGTGCTATTTCAAAAGGGAAAAGTGCAATCCGACGGACAAAGCTATCATGTAGTCATAGCCCTCTGAGTTAGCTTCGCAACGACAGTAAAACGGGGTGAAATGGATGAGAAACGAGGGAGATATGGTGCTAAAAGCAGACGCCTACCGGGAAGGCGTAAGGTTTTCAGGCCCAACTTGCGCGGTTTGCCGATTTTTGTCATATCTCCCTCGTTACTCATCTTCTAGACCTCGTTCTAATTGCAACGCGAAGCTAACTCGTAGACGTAATAACTTCTATTGGTGAAACTGAGGAAACCATGCTTTTGGTAAGGTAGATTCGATGAGGAACGAGAGGCATCTGCGTGACAAATCTTAATACTTTTAGCTGTGCTGTTTTGAAAGGGTAAAAGTGCAATCCGATGGACAAAGCCAGCATGTAGTCGTAGCCCTCAGAGTTAGCTTCGCAACGACAGCAAAACGGGGTGAAATGGATGAGAAACGAGGGAGATATGGTGCTAAAAGCAGACGCCTACCGGGAAGGCGTAAGGTTTTCAGGCCCAACTTGCGCGGTTTCCCTATTTTTGTCATATCTCCCTCGTTACTCATCTTCTAGACCCCGTTCTGATTGCAGCGCGAAGCTAACTCGCAGAAATAACAACTTCTATCGGTGAAACTGAGGAAATCGAGCTTTTGGTGAGGTAGATTCGATGAGGAACGCGAGGTATCTACGCGATGAATCATAGCGTTTTTAGCTGTGCTATTTCGAAAGGGTAAAAGTGCAATCTGACGGACAAAGCCAGCATGTACTCGTAGCCCTCTGAGTTAGCTTCGCAACGACAGTAAAACGGGGTAAAATGGATGAGAAACGAGGGAGATATGGTGCTAAAATCAGACGCCTATCGGGAAGGCGTAAGGTTTTCGAGCCCAACATGCGCGGTTTCCCAATTTTAGTCATATCTCCCTCGTTACTCATCTTCTAAAATCCCATTATGAGTAGCATGAATCTAACTCACAGACGTAACAACTTCTATCGGTGAGACTGAGGAAATCGAGCTTTTGGTGAGGTAGATTCGATGAGGAACACGAGGTATCTGCGCGATGAATCATAGCGTTTTTGCTGTGCTATTTCGAAAGGGAAAAGTGCAATCCGATGGACAAAGCCAGTATGTAGTCGTAGCCCTCTGAGTTAGCTTCGCAACGACAGTAAAACGGGGTGAAATGGATGAGAAACGAGGGAGATATGGTGCTAAAAGCAGACGCCTACCGGGAAGGCTTAAGGTTTTCGGGCCCAACTTGCGCGGTTTCCCGATTTTTATCATATCTCCCTCGTTACTCATCTTCTAGACCCCGTTCTGATTGCAGCGCTAAGCTAACTCGTAAACGTAACAACTTCTATCTGTGAAACTGAGGAAACCGTGCTTTTGGTGAGGTAGATTTGATGAGGAACGCGAGGCATCTGCGTGACGAATCCTAATGCTTTTAGTCTGTGCTGTTTGAAAGGGTAAAAGTGCAATCCGACGGACAAAGCCAGCATGTAGTCGTAGCCTTCTGAGTTAGCTTCGTAATGAGAGCAAAACGGGGTGAAGTAGATGAGAAACGAGGGAGATATGGTGCTAAAAGCAGACGCCTACCGGGAAGGCGTAAGGTTTTTGGGCCCAACTTGCGCGGTTTCCCAATTTTGGTCATATCTCCCTCGTTACTCATCTTCTAGACCCCGTTCTGATTGCAGCGTGAAGCTAACTCACAGATGTAACAACTTCTATCGGTGAAACTAAGGAAATCGAGCTTTTGGTGAGGTTGATTTGATGAGGAAAGCGAGGTATCTGCACGATGAATCATAGCGCTTTTAGCTGTGCTTGTTTCGAAAGGGTAAAAGTGCAATCCGACGGACAAAGCCAGCATGTAGTCGTAGCCCTACGAGTTAGCTTCGCAACGACAGCAAAACGGGGTGAAATGGATGAGAAACGAGGGAGATATGGTGCTAAAAGCGGGACGCCTACCGGGAAGGCGTAAGGTTTTCGGGCCCAACTTGCGCGGTTTCCCGATTTTTGTCATATCTCCCTCGTTACTCATCTTCTAGACCCCGTTCTGATTGCAGCATGAAGCTAACTCGTAGACGTAACAACTTCTATTGGTGAAACTGAGGAAATCGAGCTTTTGGTGAGGTAGATTCGATGAGGAACACGAGGTATCTCGCGCGATGAATCCTAATGCTTTTAGCTGTGCTGTTTCGAAAGGGTAAAAGTGCAATCCGACGGACAAAGCCAGCATGTAGTCGTAGCCCTCTGAGTTAGCTTCGCAACGACAGCAAAACGGGGTGAAATGGATGAGAAACGAGGGAGATATGGTGCTAAAAGCAGACGCCTACCGGGAAGGCGTAAGGTTTTCGGGCCCAACTTGCGCGGATTCCCAATTTTGGTCATATCTCCCTCGTTACTCATCTTCTAGACCCCGTTCTGATTGCAGCGCGAAGCTAACTCGCAGACGTAACAACTTCTATCGGTGAAACTGAGGAAATCGAGCTTTTGGTGAGGTAGATTTGATGAGGAACGCGAGGTATCTGCGCGATGAATCATAGCGCTTTTAGCTGTGCTGTTTTGAAAGGGTAAAAGTGCAATCCGACGGACAAAGCCAGCATGTAGTCGTAGCCCTATGAGTTAGCTTCGCAACGACAGCAAAACGGGGTGAAATGGATGAGAAACGAGGGAGATATGGTGCTAAAAGCAGACGCCTACCGGGAAGGCGTAAGGTTTTCGGGCCCAACTTGCGCGGTTTCCCGATTTTTGTCATATCTCCCTCGTTACTCATCTTCTAGACCCCGTTCTGATTGCAGCATGAAGCTAACTCGTAGACGTAACAACTTCTATTGGTGAAACCTGAGGAAACCGTGGTTTTGGTGAGGTAGATTCGATGAGGAACGCGAGGCATCTGCGTGACGAATCCTAATGCTTTTAGCTGTGCTGTTTCGAAAAGGTAAAAGTGCAATCCGACGGACAAAGCCAGCATGTAGTCGTAGCCCTCTGAGTTAGCTTCGCAACGACAGCAAAACGGGGTGAAATGGATGAGAAACGAGGGAGATATGGTGCTAAAAGCAGACGCCTACCGGGAAGGCGTAAGGTTTTCGGGCCCAACTTGCGCGGTTTCCCAATTTTGGTCATATCTCCCTCGTTACTCATCTTCTAGACCCCGTTCTGATTGCAGCGCGAAGCTAACTCGCAGATGTAACAACTTCTATCGGTGAAACTAAGGAAATCGAGCTTTTGGTGAGGTAGATTTGATGAGGAACGCGAGGTATCTGCGCGATGAATCATAGCGCTTTTAGCTGTGCTGTTTCGAAAGGGTAAAAGTGCAATCCGACGGACAAAGCCAGCATGTAGTCGTAGCCCTCTGAGTTAGCTTCGCAACGACAGCAAAACGGGGTGAAATGGATGAGAAACGAGGGAGATATGGTGCTAAAAGCAGACGCCTACCGGGAAGGCGTAAGGTTTTCGGGCCCAACTTGCGCGGTTTCCCAATTTTTGTCATATCTCCCTCGTTACTCATCTTCTAGACCCCGTTCTGATTGCAGCGCGAAGCTAACTCGTAGACGTAACAACTTCTATTGGTGAAACTGAGGAAACCGTGCTTTTGGTGAGGTAGATTTGATGAGGAACGCGAGGCATCTGCGTGACGAATCCTAATGCTTTTAGCTGTGCTGTTTCGAAAGGGTAAAAGTGCAATCCGACGGACAAAGCCAGCATGTAGTCGTAGCCCTCTGAGTTAGCTTCGTAACGACAGCAAAACGGGGTGAAATGGATGAGAAACGAGGGAGATATGGTGCTAAAAGCAGACGCCTACCGGGAAGGCGTAAGGTTTTCGGGCCCAACTTGCGCGGATTCCCAATTTTGGTCATATCTCCCTCGTTACTCATCTTCTAGACCCCGTTCTGATTGCAGCGCGAAGCTAACTCGCAGACGTAACAACTTCTATCGGTGAAACTGAGGAAATCGAGCTTTTGGTGAGGTAGATTTGATGAGGAACGCGAGGTATCTGCGCGATGAATCATAGCGCTTTTAGCTGTGCTTTTTCGAAAGGGTAAAAGTGCAATCCGACGGACAAAGCCAGCATGTAGTCGTAGCCCTCTGAGTTAGCTTCGCAACGACAGTAAAATGGGGTAAAATGGATGAGAAACGAGGGAGATATGGTGCTAAAAGCAGACGCCTAATGGGAAGGCGTAAGGTTTTCGAGCCCAACATGCGCGGTTTCCCGATTTTAGTCATATCTCCCTCGTTACTCATCTTCTAAAACCCATTATGATTGTAGCATGAATCTAACTCACAGACGTAACAACTTCTATCGGTGAAACTGAGGAAATCGAGCTTTTGGTGAGGTAGATTCGATGAGGAACACGAGGTATCTGCGCGATGAATCATAGCGATTTTAGCTGTGCTATTTTGAAAGGGAAAAGTGCAATCCGACGGACAAAGCCAGTATGTAGTCGTAGCCCTCTGAGTTAGCTTCGCAACGACAGTAAAACGGGGTGAAATGGATGAGAAACGAGGGAGATATGGTGCTAAAAGCAGACGCCTACCGGGAAGGCGTAAGGTTTTCGGGCCCAACTTGCGCGGTTTCCCGATTTTTGTCATATCTCCCTCGTTACTCATCTTCTAGACCCCGTTCTGATTGTAGCGCGAAGCTAACTCGTAGACGTAACAACTTCTATTGGTGAAACCGAGGAAACCATGCTTTTGGTGAGGTAGATTTGATGAGGAACGCGAGGCATCTGCGTGATGAATCCTAATGCTTTTAGCTGTGCTGTTTCGAAAGGGTAAAAGTGCAATCCGACGGACAAAGCCAGCATGTAGTCGTAGCCCTCTGAGTTAGCTTCGCAACGACAGCAAAACGGGGTGAAATGGATGAGAAACGAGGGAGATATGGTGCTAAAAGCAGACGCCTACCGGGAAGGCGTAAGGTTTTCGGGCCCAACTTGCGCGGTTTCCCAATTTTGGTCATATCTCCCTCGTTACTCATCTTCTAGACCCCGTTCTGATTGCAGCGCGAAGCTAACTCGTAGACGTAACAACTTCTATTGGTGAAACTGAGGAAATCGAGCTTTTGGTGAGGTAGATTCGATGAGGAACGCGAGGCATCTGCGCGATGAATCATAGCGCTTTTAGCTGTGCTATTTCGAAAGGGTAAAAGTGCAATCCGACGGACAAAGCCAGCATGTAGTCGTAGCCCTCTGAGTTAGCTTCGCAACGACAGCAAAACGGGGTGAAATGGATGAGAAACGAGGGAGATATGGTGCTAAAAGCAGACGCCTACCGGGAAGGCGTAAGGTTTTCGGGCCCAACTTGCGCGGTTTCCCAATTTTTGTCATATCTCCCTAGTTACTCATCTTCTAGACCCCGTTCCGATTGCAGCATGAAGCTAACTCGCAGACGTAACAACTTCTATTGGTGAAACTGAGGAAATCGTGCTTTTGGTGAGGTAGATTTGATGAGGAACGCGAGGTATCTGCGCGATGAATCATAAGCGCTTTTAGCTGTGCTTTTCGAAAGGGTAAAAGTGCAATCCGACGGACAAAGCCAGCATGTAGTCGTAGCCCTCCGAGTTAGCTTCGCAACGACAGCAAAACGGGGTGAAATGGATGAGAAACGAGGGAGATATGGTGCTAAAAGCGGACGCCTATCGGGAAGGCGTAAGGTTTTCGGAGCCCAACTTGCGCGGTTTCCCAATTTTAGTCATATCTCCCTCGTTACTCATCTTCTAAAACCCGTTCTGATTGCAGCATGAAGCTAACTCACAGACGTAACAACTTCTATCGGTGAAACCGAGGAAATCGAGCTTTTGGTGAGGTAGATTCGATGAGGAACACGAGGTATCGCGCGATGAATCATAGCGCTTTTAGCTGTGCTATTTCGAAAGGGTAAAAGTGCAATCCGACGGACAAAGCCAGCATGTAGTCGTAGCCCTCTGAGTTAGCTTCGCAACGACAGTAAAATGGGGTGAAATGGATGAGAAACGAGGGAGATATGGTGCTAAAAGCAGACGCCTACCGGGAAGGCGTAAGGTTTTCGGGCCCAACTTGCGCGGTTTCCCAATTTTGGTCATATCTCCCTCGTTACTCATCTTCTAGACCCCGTTCTGATTGCAGCGCGAAGCTAACTCGCAGACGTAACAACTTCTATTGGTGAAACTGAGGAAATCGAGCTTTTGGTGAGGTAGATTCGATGAGGAACGCGAGGTATCTGCGTGATGAATCATAGCGCTTTTAGCTGTGCTGTTTCGAAAGGGTAAAAGTGCAATCCGACGGACAAAGCCAGTATGTACTCGTAGCCCTCTGAGTTAGCTTCGCAACGACAGTAAAACGGGGTGAAATGGATGAGAAACGAGGGAGATATGGTGCTAAAAGCAGACGCCTACCGGGAAGGCGTAAGGTTTTCGGGCCCAACTTGCGCGGTTTCCCGATTTTTGTCATATCTCCCTCGTTACTCATCTTCTAGACCCCGTTCTGATTGCAGCGCAAAGCTAACTCGTAGACGTAACAACTTCTATTGGTGAAACCGAGGAAACCATGCTTTTGGTGAGGTAGATTTGATGAGGAACGCGAGGCATCTGCATGACGAATCCTAATGCTTTTAGCTGTGCTGTTTAGAAAGGGTAAAAGTGCAATCCGACGGACAAAGCCAGCATGTAGTCGTAGCCCTCTGAGTTAGCTTCATAACGACAGCAAAACGGGGTGAAATGGATGAGAAACGAGGGAGATATGGTGCTAAAAGCAGACGCCTACCGGGAAGGCGTAAGGTTTTCGGGCCCAACTTGCGCGGATTCCCAATTTTGGTCATATCTCCCTCGTTACTCATCTTCTAGACCCCGTTCTGATTGCAGCGCGAAGCTAACTCGTAGACGTAACAACTTCTATCGGTGAAACTGAGGAAATCGAGCTTTTGGTGAGGTAGATTTGATGAGGAACACGAGGTATCTGCGCGATGAATCATAGCGCTTTTAGCTGTGCTTTTTCAAAAGGGTAAAAGTGCAATCCGACGGACAAAGCCAGCATGTAGTCGTAGCCCTCTGAGTTAGCTTCGCAACGACAGTAAAATGGGGTAAAATGGATGAGAAACGAGGGAGATATGGTGCTAAAAGCAGACGCCTATCGGGAAGGCGTAAGGTTTTACGAGCCCAACATGCGCGGTTTCCCGATTTTGGTCATATCTCCCTCGTTACTCATCTTCTAGAACCCATTATGATTGTAGCATGAATCTAACTCACAGGCGTAACAACTTCTATCGGTGAAACTAAGGAAATCGAGCTTTTGGTGAGGTAGATTCGATGAGGAACACGAGGCATCTGCGCGATGAATCATAGCGCCTTTAGCTGTGCTATTTCGGAAGGGAAAAGTGCAATCCGACGGACAAAGCCAGCATGTAGTCGTAGCCCTCTGAGTTAGCTTCGCAACGACAGTAAAATGGGGTAAAATGGATGAGAAATGAGGGAGATATGGTGCTAAAAGCAGACGCCTAACGGGAAGGCGTAAGGTTTTCGAGCCCAACATGCGCGGTTTCCCGATTTTAGTCATATCTCCCTCGTTACTCATCTTCTAAAACCCATTATGATTGTAGCATGAATCTAACTCATAGACGTAACAACTTCTATCGGTGAAACTGAGGAAATCGAGCTTTTGGTGAGGTAGATTCGATGAGGAACACGAGGCATCTGCGCGATGAATCATAGCGCCTTTAGCTGTGCTATTTCGGAAGGGAAAAGTGCAATCCGATGGACAAAGCCAGCATGTAGTCGTAGCCCTCTGAGTTAGCTTCGCAACGACAGTAAAATGGGGTGAAATGGATGAGAAACGAGGGAGATATGGTGCTAAAAGCAGAAGCCTACCGGGAAGGCGTAAGGTTTTCGGGCCCAACTTGCGCGGTTTCCTGATTTTTGTCATATCTCCCTCGTTACTCATCTTCTAGACCCCGTTCTGATTGCAGCGCGAAGCTAACTCGTAGACGTAACAACTTCTATTGGTGAAACTGAGGAAACCGTGCTTTTGGTGAGGTAGATTCGATGAGGAACGCGAGGCATCTGCGTGATGAATCCTAATGCTTTTAGCTGTGCTGTTTTGAAAAGGTAAAAGTGCAATCCGATGGACAAAGCCAGCATGTAGTCGTAGCCCTCTGAGTTAGCTTCGCAACGACAGCAAAACGGGGTGAAATGGATGAGAAACGAGGGAGATATGGTGCTAAATGCAGACGCCTACCGGGAAGGCGTAAGGTTTTAGGGCCCAACTTGCGCGGTTTCCCAATTTTGGTCATATCTCCCTCGTTACTCATCTTCTAGACCCCGTTCTGATTGCAGCGTGAAGCTAACTCGCAGACGTAACAACTTCTCTCAGTGAAACTGAGGAAATCGATCTTTTGGAGAGGTAGATTCGATGAGGAACACGAGGTATCTGCACGATGAATCATAGCGCTTTTAGCTGTGCTATTTCGAAAGGGTAAAAGTGCAATCCGACGGACAAAGCCAGCATGTACTCGTAGCCCTCTGAGTTAGCATCGCAACGACAGCAAAACGGGGTGAAATGGATGAGAAACGAGGGAGATATGGTGCTAAAAGCAGACGCCTACCGGGAAGGCGTAAGGTTTTCGGGCCCAACTTGCGCGGTTTCCCAATTTTGGTCATATCTCCCTCGTTACTCATCTTCTAGACCCCGTTCTGATTGCAGCGCGAAGCTAACTCGCAGACGTAACAACTTCTATTGGTGAAACTGAGGAAATCGAGCTTTTGGTGAGGTAGATTCGATGAGGAACGCGAGGTATCTGCGCGAAGAATCATAGCGCTTTTAGCTGTGCTGTTTCGAAAGGGTAAAAGTGCAATCCGATGGACAAAGCCAGCATGTACTCGTAGCCCTCTGAGTTAGCTTCGCAACGACAGCAAAACAGGGTGAAATGGATGAGAAACGAGGGAGATATGGTGCTAAAAGCAGACGCCTACCGGGAAGGCGTAAGGTTTTCGGGCCCAACTTGCGCGGTTTCCCGATTTTTGTCATATCTCCCTCGTTACTCATCTTCTAGACCCTGTTCGATTGCAGCGCAAAGCTAACTCGTAGACGTAACAACTTCTATTGGTGAAACCGAGGAAACCATGCTTTTGGTGAGGTAGATTTGATGAGGAACGCGAGGCATCTGCATGACGAATCCTAATGCTTTTAGCTGTGCTGTTTCGAAAGGGTAAAAGTGCAATCCGATGGACAAAGCCAGCATGTAGTCGTAGCCCTCTGAGTTAGCTTCGTAACGACAGCAAAACGGGGTGAAATGGATGAGAAACGAGGGAGATATGGTGCTAAAAGCAGACGCCTACCGGGAAGGCGTAAGGTTTTCGGGCCCAACTTGCGCGGTTTCCCAATTTTGGTCATATCTCCCTCGTTACTCATCTTCTAGACCCCGTTTTGATTGCAGCGCGAAGCTAACTCGTAGACGTAACAACTTCTATTGGTGAAACCGAGGAAATCGTGCTTTTGGTGAGGTAGATTCGATGAGGAACGCGAGGCATCTCGCGCGATGAATCCTAACGCTTTTAGCTGTGCTGTTTTGAAAGGGTAAAAGTGCAATCCGATGGACAAAGCCAGCATGTAGTCGTAGCCCTCGAGTTAGCTTCGCAACGACAGCAAAACGGGGTGAAATGGATGAGAAACGAGGGAGATATGGTGCTAAATGCGGACGCCTACCGGGAAGGCGTAAGGTTTTACGGGCCCAACTTGCGCGGTTTCCCGATTTTGGTCATATCTCCCTCGTTACTCATCTTCTAGACCCCGTTCTGATTGCAGCGTGAAGCTAACTCGCAGACGTAACAACTTCTATCGGTGAAACTGAGGAAATCGAGCTTTTGGTGAGGTAGATTCGATGAGGAACACGAGGTATCTGCACGATGAATCATAGCGCTTTTAGCTGTGCTGTTTCGAAAGGGAAAAGTGCAATCCGACGGACAAAGCCAGCATGTAGTCGTAGCCCTCTGAGTTAGCTTCGTAACGACAGCAAAATGGGGTGAAATGGATGAGAAACGAGGGAGATATGGTGCTAAAAGCAGACGCCTACCGGGAAGGCGTAAGGTTTTCGGGCCCAACTTGCGCGGTTTCCCAATTTTGGTCATATCTCCCTCGTTACTCATCTTCTAGACCCCGTTCTGATTGCAGCGTGAAGCTAACTCGCAGACGTAACAACTTCTATTGGTGAAACTGAGGAAATCGAGCTTTTGGTGAGGTAGATTCGATGAGGAACACGAGGTATCTGCGCGATGAATCATAGCGCTTTTAGCTGTGCTATTTCGAAAGGGTAAAAGTGCAATCCGATGGACAAAGCCAGCATGTAGTCGTAGCCCTCTGAGTTAGCTTCGCAACGACAGCAAAACGGGGTGAAATGGATGAGAAACGAGGGAGATATGGTGCTAAAAGCAGACGCCTACCGGGAAGGCGTAAGGTTTTCGGGCCCAACTTGCGCGGTTTCCCGATTTTTGTCATATCTCCCTCGTTACTCATCTTCTAGACCCCGTTCTGATTGCAGCGCTAAGCTAACTCGTAGACGTAACAACTTCTATTGGTGAAACTGAGGAAACCGTGCTTTTGGTGAGGTAGATTCGATGAGGAACGCGAGGCATCTCGCGTGATGAATCCTAATGCTTTTAGCTGTGCTGTTTTGAAAGGGTAAAAGTGCAATCCGATGGACAAAGCCAGCATGTAGTCGTAGCCCTCTGAGTTAGCTTCGCAACGACAGCAAAACGGGGTGAAATGGATGAGAAACGAGGGAGATATGGTGCTAAAAGCAGACGCCTACCGGGAAGGCGTAAGGTTTTCGGGCCCAACTTGCGCGGTTTCCCGATTTTTGTCATATCTCCCTCGTTACTCATCTTCTAGACCCCGTTCTGATTGCAGCGCGAAGCTAACTCGTAGACGTAACAACTTCTCTCAGTGAAACTGAGGAAATCGATCTTTTGGAGAGGTAGATTCGATGAGGAACACGAGGTATCTGCACGATGAATCATAGCGCTTTTAGCTGTGCTGTTTCGAAAGGGTAAAAGTGCAATCCGACGGACAAAGCCAGCATGTAATCGTAGCCCTCTGAGTTAGCTTCGCAACAACAGTAAAACGGGGTAAAATGGATGAGAAACGAGGGAGATATGGTGCTAAAAGCAGACGCCTATCGGGAAGGCGTAAGGTTTTACGAGCCCAACATGCGCGGTTTCCCGATTTTGGTCATATCTCCCTCGTTACTCATCTTCTAGAACCCATTATGATTGTAGCATGAATCTAACTCATAGACGTAACAACTTCTATCGGTGAAACTGAGGAAATCGAGCTTTTGGTGAGGTAGATTCGATGAGGAACACGAGGCATCTGCGCGATGAATCATAGCGCCTTTAGCTGTGCTATTTCGGAAGGGAAAAGTGCAATCCGATGGACAAAGCCAGCATGTAGTCGTAGCCCTCTGAGTTAGCTTCGCAACGACAGTAAAATGGGGTGAAATGGATGAGAAACGAGGGAGATATGGTGCTAAAAGCAGAAGCCTACCGGGAAGGCGTAAGGTTTTCGGGCCCAACTTGCGCGGTTTCCTGATTTTTGTCATATCTCCCTCGTTACTCATCTTCTAGACCCCGTTCTGATTGCAGCGTGAAGCTAACTCGTAGACGTAACAACTTCTATTGGTGAAACTGAGGAAACCGTGCTTTTGGTGAGGTAGATTCGATGAGGAACGCGAGGCATCTGCGTGATGAATCCTAATGCTTTTAGCTGTGCTGTTTTGAAAAGGTAAAAGTGCAATCCGATGGACAAAGCCAGCATGTAGTCGTAGCCCTCTGAGTTAGCTTCGCAACGACAGCAAAACGGGGTGAAATGGATGAGAAACGAGGGAGATATGGTGCTAAAAGCAGATGCCTACCGGGAAGGTGTAAGGTTTTCGGGCCCAACTAGCGCGGTTTCCCAATTTTGGTCATATCTCCCTCGTTACTCATCTTCTAGACCCTGTTCTGATTGCAGCGCTAAGCTAACTCGTAGACGTAACAACTTCTATTGGTGAAACTGAGGAAATCGAGCTTTTGGTGAGGTAGATTCGACGAGGAACGCGAGGTATCTGCGCGATGAATCATAGCACTTTTAGCTGTGCTATTTCGAAAGGGAAAAGTGCAATCCGATGGACAAAGCCAGCATGTAGTCGTAGCCCTCTGAGTTAGCTTCGCAACGACAGCAAAACGGGGTGAAATGGATGAGAAACGAGGGAGATATGGTGCTAAAAGCAGACGCCTACCGGGAAGGCGTAAGGTTTTCGGGCCCAACTTGCGCGGTTTCCCGATTTTTGTCATATCTCCCTCGTTACTCATCTTCTAGACCCCGTTCTGATTGCAGCGCGAAGCTAACTCGTAGACGTAACAACTTCTATTGGTGAAACTGAGGAAACCGTGCTTTTGGTGAGGTAGATTCGATGAGGAACGCGAGGTATCCGCGTGATGAATCCTAATGCTTTTAGTCTGTGCTTTTTGAAAGGGTAAAAGTGCAATCCGACGGACAAAGCCAGCATGTAGTCGTAGCCCTCTCGAGTTAGCTTCTCAACGACAGCAAAACGGGGTGAAATGGATGAGAAACGAGGGAGATATGGTGCTAAATGCGGGACGCCTACCGGGAAGGCGTAAGGTTTTCGGGCCCAACTTGCGCGGTTTCCCAATTTTGGTCATATCTCCCTCGTTACTCATCTTATAGACCCCGTTTTGATTGCAACACGAAGCTAACTCACAGACGTAACAACTTCTCTCAGTGAAACAGAGGAAATCGATCTTTTGGAGAGGTAGATTCGATGAGGAACACGAGGTATCTGCACGATGAATCATAGTGCTTTTAGCTGTGCTATTTCGAAAGGGTAAAAGTGCAATCCGACGGACAAAGACAGCATGTACTCGTAGCCCTCTGAGTTAGCATCGCAACAACAGCAAAACGGGGTGAAATGGATGAGAAACGAGGGAGATATGGTGCTAAAAGCAGACGCCTATCGGGAAGGCGTAAGGTTTTAAGAGCCCAACATGCGCGGTTTCCCGATTTTGGTCATATCTCACTCGTTACTCATTTTCTAGACCCCGTTCTGATTGCAGCACGAATCTAACTCGTAGACGTAACAACTTCTATTGGTGAAACCGAGGAAATCGAGCTTTTGGTGAGGTAGATTTGATGAGGAACACGAGGCATCTGCGCGATGAATCATTGCGTTTTAGCTGTGCTATTTCGAAAGGGAAAAGTGCAATCCGACGGACAAAGCCAGCATGTAGTCGTAGCCCTCTGAGTTAACTTCGCAACGACAGTAAAATGGGGTGAAATGGATGAGAAACGAGGGAGATATGGTGCTAAAAGCAGACGCCTACCGGGAAGGCGTAAGGTTTTCGGGCCCAACTTGCGCAGTTTCATGATTTTTGTCATATCTCGCTCGTTACTCATCTTCTAGACCCCGTTCTGATTGCAGCGTGAAGCTAACTCGTAGACGTAACAACTTCTATTGGTGAAACTGAGTAAACCATTCTTTTGGTTAGGTAGATTCGATGAGGAACGCGAGGCATCTGCGTGACGAATCCTAATGCTTTTAGCTTTGCTGTTTTGAAAGGGTAAAAGTGCAATCCGACGGACAAAGCTAGCATGTAGTCGTAGCCCTCTGAGTTAGCTTCGCAACGACAGCAAAACGGGGTGAAATGGATGAGAAACGAGGGAGATATGGTGCTAAAAGCGGACGCCTACCGGGAAGGTGTAGGGTTTTCGGGCCCAACTTGCGCGGTTTCCCAATTTTGGTCATATCTCCCTCGTTACTCATCTTCTAGACCCCGTTTTCGATTGCAGCGCGAAGCTAACTCGCAGACGTAACAACTTCTATTGGTGAAACCGAGGAAATCGAGCTTTTGGTGAGGTAGATTTGATGAGGAACGCGAGGTATCCGCGCGATGAATCATAGCGCTTTTAGCTGTGCTATTTCGAAAGGGTAAAAGTGCAATCCGACGGACAAAGCCAGCATGTAGTCGTAGCCCTCGAGTTAGCTTCGCAACGACAGCAAAACGGGGTGAAATGGATGAGAAACGAGGGAGATATGGTGCTAAAAGCGGACGCCTACCGGGAAGGCGTAAGGTTTTCGAGCCCAACTTGCGCGGTTTCCCGATTTTGGTCATATCTCCCTCGTTACTCATCTTCTAGAACCCATTATGATTGCAGCATGAATCTAACTCATAGACGTAACAACTTCTATCGGTGAAACCGAGGAAATCGAGCTTTTGGTGAGGTAGATTCGATGAGGAACACGAGGCATCTGCGCGATGAATCATAACGCTTTTAGCTGTGCTATTTCGGAAGGGAAAAGTGCAATCCGATGGACAAAGCCAGCATGTAGTCGTAGCCCTCTGAGTTAGCTTCGCAACGACAGTAAAATGGGGTGAAATGGATGAGAAACGAGGGAGATATGGTGCTAAAAGCAGACGCCTACCGGGAAGGCGTAAGGTTTTCGAGCCCAACTTGCGCGGTTTCCCGATTTTTGTCATATCTCCCTCGTTACTCATCTTCTAGACCCCGTTCTGATTGCAGCGTGAAGCTAACTCGTAGACGTAACAACTTCTATCAGTGAAACTGAGGAAATCGAGCTTTTGGTGAGGTTGATTCGATGAGGAACGCGAGGTATCTGCACGATGAATTATAGCGCTTTTAGCTGTGCTTTTTCGAAAGGGTAAAAGTGCAATCCGATGGACAAAGCCAGCATGTAGTCGTAGCCCTCTGAGTTAGCTTCGCAACGACAGTAAAACGGGGTAAAATGGATGAGAAACGAGGGAGATATGGTGCTAAAAGCAGACGCCTATCGGGAAGGCGTAAGGTTTTCGGGCCCAACATGCGCGGTTTCCCGATTTTAGTCATATCTCCCTCGTTACTCATCTTCTAGAACCCATTATGATTGTAGCATGAATCTAACTCACAGACGTAACAACTTCTATCGGTGAAACTGAGGAAATCGAGCTTTTGGTGAGGTAGATTCGATGAGGAACACGAGGCATCTACACGATGAATCATAACGCTTTTAGCTGCGCTATTTCAGAAGGGAAAAGTGCAATCCGATGGACAAAGCCAGCATGTAGTCGTAGCCCTCTGAGTTAGCTTCGCAACGACAGTAAAACGGGGTGAAATGGATGAGAAACGAGGGAGATATGGTGCTAAAAGCAGACGCCTACCGGGAAGGCGTAAGGTTTTCGGGCCCAACTTGCGCGGTTTCCCGATTTTTGTCATATCTCCCTCGTTACTCATCTTCTAGACCCCGTTCTGATTGCAGCGCGAAGCTAACTCGTAGACGTAACAACTTCTATCAGTGAAACTGAGGAAATCGAGCTTTTGGTGAGGTAGATTCGATGAGGAACGCGAGGTATCTGCACGATGAATCATAGCGCTTTTAGCTGTGCTGTTTCGAAAGGGTAAAAGTGCAATCCGATGGACAAAGCCAGCATGTACTCGTAGCCCTCTGAGTTAGCTTCGCAACGACAGTAAAACGGGGTAAAATGGATGAGAAACGAGGGAGATATGGTGCTAAAAGCAGACGCCTATCGGGAAGGCGTAAGGTTTTCGAGCCCAACATGCGCGGTTTCCCGATTTTAGTCATATCTCCCTCGTTACTCATCTTCTAGAACCCATTATGATTGTAGCATGAATCTAACTCGCAGACATAACAACTTCTATCGGTGAAACTGAGGAAATCGAGCTTTTGGTGAGGTAGATTCGATGAGGAACACGAGGCATCTACGCGATGAATCATAATGCTTTTAGCTGTGCTATTTCGGAAGGGAAAAGTGCAATCCGATGGACAAAGCCAGCATGTAGTCGTAGCCCTCTGAGTTAGCTTCGCAACGACAGTAAAATGGGGTGAAATGGATGAGAAACGAGGGAGATATGGTGCTAAAAGCAGACGCCCACCGGGAAGGCGTAAGGTTTTCGGGCCCAACTAGCGCGGTTTCCCAATTTTGGTCATATCTCCCTCGTTACTCATCTTCTAGACCCTGTTGTGATTACAGCGCGAAGCTAACTCGCAGACGTAACAACTTCTATTGGTGAAACTGAGGAAATCGAGCTTTTGGTGAGGTAGATTCGATGAGGAACGCGAGGTATCTGCGCGATGAATCATAGCGCTTTTAGCTGTGCTATTTCGAAAGGGTAAAAGTGCAATCCGACGGACAAAGCCAGCATGTAGTCGTAGCCCTCTGAGTTAGCTTCGCAACGACAGTAAAACGGGGTGAAATGGATGAGAAACGAGGGAGATATGGTGCTAAAAGCAGACGCCTATCGGGAAGGCGTAAGGTTTTCGAGCCCAACTTGCGCGGTTTCCCGATTTTTGTCATATCTCCCTCGTTACTCATCTTCTAGACCCCGTTCTGATTGCAGCGCGAAGCTAACTCGTAGACGTAACAACTTCTATCAGTGAAACTGAGGAAATCGAGCTTTTGGTGAGGTAGATTCGATGAGGAACACGAGGCATCTACGCGATGAATCATAACGCTTTTAGCTGTGCTATTTCGGAAGGGAAAAGTGCAATCCGACGGACAAAGCCAGCATGTAGTCGTAGCCCTCTGAGTTAGCTTCGCAACGACAGTAAAATGGGGTGAAATGGATGAGAAATGAGGGAGATATGGTGCTAAAAGCAGACGCCTACCGGGAAGGCGTAAGGTTTTCGGGCCCAACTTGCGCGGTTTCCCGATTTTTGTCATATCTCCCTCGTTACTCATCTTCTAGACCCCGTTCTGATTGCAGCGTGAAGCTAACTCGTAGACGTAACAACTTCTATTGGTGAAACTGAGGAAACCGTGCTTTTGGTGAGGTAGATTCGATGAGGAACACGAGGCATCTGCGCGATGAATCCTAATGCTTTTAGCTGTGCTATTTCGAAAGGGTAAAAGTGCAATCCGACGGACAAAGCCAGCATGTAGTCGTAGCCCTCTGAGTTAGCTTCACAACGACAGCAAAACGGGGTGAAATGGATGAGAAACGAGGGAGATATGGTGCTAAAAGCAGACGCCTACCGGGAAGGCGTAAGGTTTTCGGGCCCAACTTGCGCGGTTTCCCGATTTTTGTCATATCTCCCTCGTTACTCATCTTCTAGACCCCGTTCTGATTGCAGCGCGAAGCTAACTCGTAGACGTAACAACTTCTATTGGTGAAACTGAGGAAACCGTGCTTTTGGTGAGGTAGATTCGATGAGGAACGCGAGGCATCTGCGTGATGAATCCTAATGCTTTTAGCTGTGCTGTTTTGAAAGGGTAAAAGTGCAATCCGACGGACAAAGCCAGCATGTAGTCGTAGCCCTCTGAGTTAGCTTCGCAACGACAGCAAAATGGGGTGAAATGGATGAGAAACGAGGGAGATATGGTGCTAAAAGCAGACGCCTACCGGGAAGGCGTAAGGTTTTCGGGCCCAACTTGCGCGGTTTCCCAATTTTGGTCATATCTCCCTCGTTACTCATCTTCTAGACCCCGTTCTGATTGCAGCACGAAGCTAACTCGCAGACGTAACAACTTCTATCGGTGAAACTGAGGAAATCGATGCTTTTGGTGAGGTAGATTCGATGAGGAACGCGAGGTATCTGCACGATGAATCATAGCGCTTTTAGCTGTGCTGTTTCGAAAGGGTAAAAGTGCAATCCGACGGACAAAGCCAGCATGTAGTCGTAGCCCTCTGAGTTAGCTTCGCAACGACAGCAAAACGGGGTGAAATGGATGAGAAACGAGGGAGATATGGTGCTAAAAGCAGACGCCTACCGGGAAGGCGTAAGGTTTTCGGGCCCAACTTGCGCGGTTTCCCAATTTTTGTCATATCTCCCTCGTTACTCATCTTCTAGACCCCGTTCTGATTGCAGCGCGAAGCTAACTCGCAGACGTAACAACTTCTATTGGTGAAACTGAGGAAATCGAGCTTTTGGTGAGGTAGATTCGATGAGGAACGCGAGGTATCTGTGCGATGAATCATAGCGCTTTTAGCTGTGCTGTTTCGAAAGGGTAAAAGTGCAATCCGACGGACAAAGCCAGTATGTAGTCGTAGCCCTCTGAGTTAGCTTCGCAACGACAGCAAAACGGGGTGAAATGGATGAGAAACGAGGGAGATATGGTGCTAAAAGCATACGCCTACCGGGAAGGCGTAAGGTTTTCGGGCCCAACTTGCGCGGTTTCCCAATTTTTGTCATATCTCCCTCGTTACTCATCTTCTAGACCCCGTTCTGATTGCAGCGAAGCTAACTCGTAGACGTAACAACTTCTATCGGTGAAACCGAGGAAATCGAGCTTTTGGTGAGGTAGATTTGATGAGGAACGCGAGGTATCTCGCACGATGAATCATAGCGCTTTTAGCCGTGCTGTTTCGAAAGGGTAAAAGTGCAATCCGACGGACAAAGCCAGCATGTACTCGTAGCCCCTCGAGTTAGCTTCGCAACGACAAGCAAAACGGGGTGAAATGGATGAGAAACGAGGGAGATATGGTGCTAAAAGCGGACGCCTATCGGGAAGGCGTAAGGTTTTCGGGCCCAACTGCGCGGTTTCCCAATTTTGGTCATATCTCCCTCGTTACTCATCTTCTAGACCCCGTTCTGATTGCAGCAGCAAGCTAACTCACAGACGTAACAACTTCTATCGGTGAAACCGAGGAAATCGAGCTTTTGGTGAGGTAGATTCGATGAGGAACGCGAGGTATCTCGCACGATGAATCATAACGCTTTTAGCTGTGCTGTTTCGAAAGGGTAAAAGTGCAATCCGACGGACAAAGCCAGCATATAGTCGTAGCCCTCTCGAGTTAGCTTCGCAACGACAGCAAAATGGGGTGAAATGGATGAGAAACGAGGGAGATATGGTGCTAAAAGCGGACGCCTACCGGGAAGGCGTAAGGTTTTCGGAGCCCAACATGCGCGGTTTCCCGATTTTAGTCATATCTCCCTCGTTACTCATCTTCTAAAACCCATTATGATTGTAGCATGAATCTAACTCACAGACGTAACAACTTCTATCGGTGAAACTGAGGAAATCGAGCTTTTGGTGAGGTAGATTTGATGAGGAACACGAGGCATCTGCGCGATGAATCATAGCGTTTTAGCTGTGCTATTTCGAAAGGGAAAAGTGCAATCCGACGGACAAAGCCAGCATGTAGTCGTAGCCCTCTGAGTTAGCTTCGCAACGACAGTAAAATGGGGTGAAATGGATGAGAAACGAGGGAGATATGGTGCTAAAAGCAGACGCCTACCGGGAAGGCGTAAGGTTTTCGGGCCCAACTTGCGCGGTTTCATGATTTTTGTCAGATCTCCCTCGTTACTCATCTTCTAGACCCCATTCTGATTGTAGCGCGAAGCTAACTCATAGAGGTAACAACTTCTATTGGTGAAACTGAGGAAACCGTGCTTTTGGTGAGGTAGATTCGATGAGGAACGCGAGGCATCTGCGTGACGAATCCTAATGCTTTTAGCTGTGCTTTTTTGAAAGGGTAAAAGTGCAATCCGACGGACAAAGCCAGCATGTACTCGTAGCCCTCTGAGTTAGCTTCGCAACGACAGCAAAATGGGGTGAAATGGATGAGAAACGAGGGAGATATGGTGCTAAAAGCAGACGCCTACCGGGAAGGCATAAGGTTTTCGGGCCCAACTTGCGCGGTTTCCCAATTTTGGTCATATCTCCCTCGTTACTCATCTTCTAGACCCTGTTCTGATTGCAGCACAAAGCTAACTCGTAGACGTAACAACTTCTATCAGTGAAACTGAGGAAATCTATGCTTTTGGTTAGGTAGATTCGATGAGGAACGCGAGGTATCTGCATGACGAATCCTAATACTTTTAGCTATGCTGTTTCAAAAGAATAAAAGTGTAATCCGACGGACAAAGCCAGCATGTAGTCGTAGCCCTCTGAGTTAGATTCGCAACGACAGCAAAACGGGGTGAAATGGATGAGAAACGAGGGAGATATGGTGCTAAAAGCAGACGCCTACCGGGAAGGCGTAAGGTTTTCGGGCCCAACTTGCGCGGTTTCCCAATTTTGGTCATATCTCCCTCGTTACTCATCTTCTAGACCCCGTTTCGATTGCAGCGTGAAGCTAACTCGTAGACGTAACAACTTCTATTGGTGAAACCGAGGAAATCGTGCTTTTGGTGAGGTAGATTTGATGAGGAACGCGAGGTATCCGCGCGATGAATCATAGCGCTTTTAGCTGTGCTGTTTCGAAAGGGTAAAAGTGTAATCCGACGGACAAAGCCAGCATGTAGTCTTAGCCCTCTCGAGTTAGCTTCGCAACGACAGCAAAACGGGGTGAAATGGATGAGAAACGAGGGAGATATGGTGCTAAAAGCGACGCCTACCGGGAAGGCGTAAGGTTTTCGGGCCCAACATGCGCGGTTTCCCGATTTTAGTCATATCTCCCTCGTTACTCATCTTCTAAAACCCGTTATGATTGCAGCATGAAGCTAACTCGCAGACGTAACAACTTCTATCGGTGAAACCGAGGAAATCGAGCTTTTGGTGAGGTAGATTTGATGAGGAACGCGAGGTATCCGCACGATGAATCATAGCGCTTTTAGCTGTGCTGTTTCGAAAGGGTAAAAGTGCAATCCGACGGACAAAGCCAGCATGTACTCGTAGCCCTCTGAGTTAGCTTCGCAACGACAGTAAAACGGGGTGAAATGGATGAGAAACGAGGGAGATATGGTGCTAAAAGCAGACGCCTATCGGGAAGGCGTAAGGTTTTCGGGCCCAACTTGCGCGGTTTCCCAATTTTGGTCATATCTCCCTCGTTACTCATCTTCTAGACCCCGTTCTGATTGCAGCGTGAAGCTAACTTGCAGAAGTAACAACTTCTGTCGGTGAAACTGAGGAAATCAAGCTTTTGGTGAGGTAGATTCGATGAGGAACGCGAGGTATCTGCACGATGAATCATAGCGCTTTTAGCTGTGCTGTTTCGAAAGGGTAAAAGTGTAATCCGACGGACAAAGCCAGCATATACTCGTAGCCCTCTGAGTTAGCTTCGCAACGACAGTAAAATGGGGTAAAATGGATGAGAAACGAGGGAGATATGGTGCTAAAAGCAGACGCCTATCGGGAAGGCGTAAGGTTTTACGAGCCCAACATGCGCGG
The DNA here is from genome assembly GCA_028984105.1 of Lavandula angustifolia. Classification (NCBI taxonomy): domain Eukaryota; kingdom Viridiplantae; phylum Streptophyta; class Magnoliopsida; order Lamiales; family Lamiaceae; genus Lavandula; species Lavandula angustifolia. The sequence continues at coordinate 294,663 of JAPVEC010000027.1, read as the reverse complement.
TTTCCCGATTTTGGTCATATCTCCCTCGTTACTCATCTTCTAGAACCCATTATGATTGTAGCATGAATCTAACTCACAGACGTAACAACTTCTATCGGTGAAACTGAGGAAATCGAGCTTTTGGTGAGGTAGATTTGATGAGGAACACGAGGCATCTGCGCGATGAATCATTGCGTTTTAGCTGTGCTATTTCGAAAGGGAAAAGTGCAATCCGATGGACAAAGCCAGCATGTAGTCCTAGCCCTCTGATTTAGCTTCGCAACGACAGTAAAATGGGGTGAAATGGATGAGAAACGAGGGAGATATGGTGCTAAAAGCAGAAGCCTACCGGGAAGGCGTAAGGTTTTCGGGCCCAACTTGCGCGGTTTCCTGATTTTTGTCATATCTCCCTCGTTACTCATCTTCTAGACCCCGTTCTGATTGCAGCGCGAAGCTAACTCGTAGACGTAACAACTTCTATTGGTGAAACTGAGGAAACCGTGCTTTTGGTGAGGTAGATTCGATGAGGAACGCGAGGCATCTGCGTGATGAATCCTAATGCTTTTAGCTGTGCTGTTTTGAAAGGGTAAAAGTGCAATCCGATGGACAAAGCCAGCATGTAGTCGTAGCCCTCTGAGTTAGCTTCGCAACGACAGCAAAACGGGGTGAAATGGATGAGAAACGAGGGAGATATGGTGCTAAAAGTAGACGCCTACCGGGAAGGTGTAAGGTTTTCGGGCCCAATTAGCGCGGTTTCCCAATTTTGGTCATATCTCCCTCGTTACTCATCTTCTAGACCCTGTTCTGATTGCAGCGCGAAGCTAACTTGCAGACGTAACAACTTCTATTGGTGAAACTGAGGAAATCGAGCTTTTGGTGAGGTAGATTCGATGAGGAACGCGAGGCATCTGCGCGATGAATCATAGCACTTTTAGCTGTGCTATTTCGAAAGGGAAAAGTGCAATCCGACGGACAAAGCCAGCATGTAGTCGTAGCCCTCTGAGTTAGCTTCGCAACGACAGTAAAACGGGGTGAAATGGATGAGAAACGAGGGAGATATGGTGCTAAATGCAGACGCCTACCGGGAAGGCGTAAGGTTTTCGAGCCCAACTTGCGCGGTTTCCCGATTTTAGTCATATCTCCCTCGTTACTCATCTTCTAGAACCCGTTCTGATTGTAGCATGAATCTAACTCACAGACGTAACAACTTCTATCGGTGAAACCGAGGAAATCGAGCTTTTGGTGAGGTAGATTCGATGAGGAACACGAGGTATCTCGCGCGATGAATCATAACGCTTTTAGCTGTGCTATTTCGAAAGGGTAAAAGTGCAATCCGATGGACAAAGCCAGCATGTAGTCGTAGCCCTCTGAGTTAGCTTCGCAACGACAGTAAAATGGGGTGAAATGGATGAGAAACGAGGGAGATATGGTGCTAAAAGCAGACGCCTACCGGGAAGGCGTAAGGTTTTCGGGCCCAACTTGCGCGGTTTCCCGATTTTTAGTCATATCTCCCTCGTTACTCATCTTCTAGACCCCGTTATGATTGCAGCATGAAGCTAACTCGTAGACGTAACAACTTCTATTGGTGAAACCGAGGAAATCGAGCTTTTGGTGAGGTAGATTTGATGAGGAACACGAGGTATCTCGCGCGATGAATCATAGCGCTTTTAGCTGTGCTATTTCGAAAGGGTAAAAGTGCAATCCGACGGACAAAGCCAGCATGTAGTCGTAGCCCTACGAGTTAGCTTCGCAACGACAGTAAAACGGGGTGAAATGGATGAGAAACGAGGGAGATATGGTGCTAAAAGCGGACGCCTATCGGGAAGGCGTAAGGTTTTCGGGCCCAACTTGCGCGGTTTCCCAATTTTGGTCATATCTCCCTCGTTACTCATCTTCTAGACCCATTATGATTGTAGCACGAAGCTAACTCGCAGACGTAACAACTTCTATTGGTGAAACCGAGGAAATCGAGCTTTTGGTGAGGTAGATTCGATGAGGAACACGAGGCATCTGCGCGATGAATCATAGCGCTTTTAGCCGTGCTATTTCGAAAGGGAAAAGTGCAATCCGACGAACAAAGCCAGCATATAGTCGTAGCCCTCGAGTTAGCTTAGCAACGACAGTAAAACGGGGTGAAATGGATGAGAAACGAGGGACATATGGTGCTAAAAGCGAGACGCCTACCGGGAAGGCGTAAGGTTTTTGGGCCCAACTTAGCGCGGTTTCCAAATTTTGGTCATATCTCCCTCGTTACTCATCTTCTAGACCCCGTTCTGATTGCAGCGCGAAGCTAACTCGCAGACGTAACAACTTCTATCAGTGAAACTGAGGAAATCGAGCTTTTGGTGAGGTAGATTCGATGAGGAACGCGAGGTATCTGCACGATGAATCATTGCGCTTTTAGCTGTGCTGTTTCGAAAGGGTAAAAGTGCAATCCGATGGACAAAGCCAGTATGTACTCGTAGCCCTCTGAGTTAGCTTCGCAACGACACTAAAACGGGGTAAAATGGATGAGAAATGAGGGAGATATGGTGCTAAAAGCAGACGCCTATCGGGAAGGCGTAAGGTTTTCGAGCCCAACATGCGCGGTTTCCCGATTTTAGTCATATCTCCCTCGTTACTCATCTTCTAGAACCCATTATGATTGTTGCATGAATCTAACTCGCAGACGTAACAACTTCTATCGGTGAAACTGAGGAAATCGAGCTTTTGGTGAGGTAGATTCGATGAGGAACACGAGGGATCTACGCGATGAATCATAACGCTTTTAGCTGTGCTATTTTGGAAGGGAAAAGTGCAATCCGATGGACAAAGCTAGCATGTAGTCGTAGCCCTCTGAGTTAGCTTCGTAACGACAATAAAATGGTGTGAAATGGATGAGAAACGAGGGAGATATGGTGCTAAAAGCAGACGCCCACCGGGAAGGCGTAAGGTTTTCGGGCCCAACTAGCGCGGTTTACCAATTTTGGTCATATCTCCCTCGTTACTCATCTTCTAGACCCTGTTATGATTATAGCGCGAAGCTAACTCGCAGACGTAACAACTTCTATTGGTGAAACTGAGGAAATCGAGCTTTTGGTGAGGTAGATTTGATGAGGAACGCGAGGCATCTGCACGATGAATCATAGCACTTTTAGCTGTGCTATTTCGAAAGGGAAAAGTGCAATCCGACGGACAAAGCCAGTATGTAGTCGTAGCCCTCTGACTTAGCTTCGCAACGACAGTAAAACGGGGTGAAATGGATGAGAAACGAGGGAGACCTGGTGCTAAAAGCAGACGCCTACCGGGAAGGCGTAAGGTTTTTAGGCCCAACTTGCGCGGTTTCCCAATTTTTGTAATATCTCCCTCGTTACTCATCTTCTAGACCTCGTTCTGATTGCAGCGCGAAGCTAACTCGTAGTCGTAACAACTTCTATCAGTGAAACTGAGGAAATCGAGCTTTTGGTGAGGTAGATTCAATGAGGAACGCGAGGTATCTGCACGATGAATCATAGCGCTTTTAGCTGTGCTGTTTCGAAAGGGTAAAAGTGCAATCCGATGGACAAAGCCAGCATGTACTCGTAGCCCTCTGAGTTAGCTTCGTAACAACAGTAAAATGGGGTAAAATGGATGAGAAACGAGGGAGATATGGTGCTAAAAGCAGACGCCTATCGGGAAGGCGTAAGGTTTTCGAGCCCAACATGCGCGGTTTCCCAATTTTAGTCATATCTCCCTTGTTACTCATCTTCTAGAACCCATTATGATTGTAGCATGAATCTAACGCACAGACGTAACAACTTCTATCGGTGAAACTGAGGAAATCGAGCTTATGGTGAGGTAGATTCGATGAGGAACACGAGGCATCTACGCGATGAATCATAACGCTTTTAGCTGTGCTATTTCGGAAGGGAAAAGTGCAATCCGACGGACAAAGCCAGCATGTAGTCGTAGCCCTCTGAGTTAGCTTCACAACGACAGTAAAATGGGGTGAAATGGATGAGAAACGAGGGAGATATGGTGCTAAAAGCAGACGCCTACCGGGAAGGCGTAAGGTTTTCGGGCCCAACTTGCGCGGTTTCCCGATTTTTGTCATATCTCCCTCGTTACTCATCTTCTAGACCCCGTTCTGATTGCAGCGCGAAGCTAACTCGTAGACATAACAACTTCTATTGGTGAAACTGAGGAAACCGTGCTTTTGGTGAGGTAGATTCGATGAGGAACGCGAGGCATCTGCGTGACGAATCCTAATGCTTTTAGCTGTGCTGTTTTGAAAGGGTAAAAGTGCAATCCGACGGACAAAGCCAGCATGTAGTCGTAGCCCTCTGAGTTAGCTTCGCAACGACAGCAAAACGGGGTGAAATGGATGAGAAACGAGGGAGATATGGTGCTAAAAGCAGACGCCTACCGGGAAGGCGTAAGGTTTTCGGGCCCAACTTGCGCGGTTTCCCGATTTTTGTCATATCTCCCTCGTTACTCATCTTCTAGACCCCGTTCTGATTGTAGCGCGAAGCTAACTCATAGACGTAACAACTTCTATTGGTGAAACCGAGGAAATCGAGCTTTTGGTGAGGTAGATTCGATGAGGAACTCGAGGCATCTGCGCGACGAATCCTAACGCTTTTAGCTGTGCTTTTTGAAAGGGTAAAAGTGCAATCCGACGGACAAAGCCAGCATGTACTCATAGCCCTCTGAGTTAGCTTCGCAACGACAGCAAAATGGGGTGAAATGGATGAGAAACGAGGGAGATATGGTGCTAAAAGCGTACGCCTACCGGGAAGGCGTAAGGTTTTCGGGCCCAACTTGCGCGGTTTCCCAATTTTGGTCATATCTCCCTCGTTACTCATCTTCTAGAACCCATTACGATTGCAGCACAAAGCTAACTCGTAGACGTAACAACTTCTATCGGTGAAACCGAGGAAATCGATGCTTTTGGTGAGGTAGATTCGATGAGGAACGCGAGGTATCTGCGCGATGAATCCTAACGCTTTTAGCTGTGCTGTTTGAAAAGAGTAAAAGTGCAATCCGACGGACAAAGCCAGCATGTAGTCGTAGCCCTCTCGAGTTAGCTTCGCAACGACAGCAAAACGGGGTGAAATGGATGAGAAACGAGGGAGATATGGTGCTAAAAGCGTACGCTTATCGGGAAGGCGTAAGGTTTTCGAGCCCAACTTGCGCGGTTTCCCAATTTTGGTCATATCTCCCTCGTTACTCATCTTCTAGAACCCATTATGATTGTAGCACGAATCTAACTCGCAGACGTAACAACTTCTATCGGTGAAACCGAGGAAATCGAGCTTTTGGTTAGGTAGATTCGATGAGGAACACGAGGTATCTGCACGATGAATCATAGCGCTTTTAGCTGTGCTATTTCGAAAGCGTAAAAGTGCAATCCGACGGACAAAGCCAGCATGTACTCGTAGCCCCTCGAGTTAGCTTCGCAACGACAGTAAAATGGGGTAAAATGGATGAGAAACGAGGGAGATATGGTGCTAAAAGCAGACGCCTACCGGGAAGGCGTAAGGTTTTCGGGCCCAACTTGCGCGGTTTCCCGATTTTGGTCATATCTCCCTCGTTACTCATCTTCTAGACCCCGTTCAGATTACAGCGCAAAGCTAACTCGCAGACGTAACAACTTCTATCAGTGAAACTGAGGAAATCAAGCTTTTGGTGAGGTAGATTCGATGAGGAACGCGAGGTATCTGCACGATGAATCATAGCGCTTTTAGCTGTGCTGTTTCGAAAGGGTAAAAGTGCAATCCGACGGACAAAGCCAGCATGTACTCGTAGCCCTCTGAGTTAGCTTCGCAACGACAGTAAAACGGGGTAAAATGGATGAGAAACGAGGGAGATATGGTGCTAAAAGCAGACGCCTATCGGGAAGGCGTAAGGTTTTCGAGCCCAACATGCGCGGTTTCCCGATTTTAGTCATATCTCCCTCGTTACTCATCTTCTAAAACCCATTATGATTGTAGCATGAATCTAACTCACAGACGTAACAACTTCTATCGGTGAAACTGAGGAAATCGAGCTTTTGGTGAGGTAGATTCGATGAGGAACACGAGGTATCTGCGCGATGAATCATAGCGTTTTAGCTGTGCTATTTCAAAAGGGAAAAGTACAACCCGACGGACAAAGCCAGCATTTAGTCGTAGCCCTCTGAGTTAGATTCGCAACGACAGTAAAATGGGGTGAAATGGATGAGAAACGAGGGAGATATGGTGCTAAAAGCAGACGCCTACCGGGAAGGCGTAAGGTTTTCGGGCCCAACTTGCGCGGTTTCCTGATTTTTATCATATCTCCCTCGTTACTCATCTTCTAGACCCCGTTCTGATTGCGGCGCGAAGCTAACTCATAGACTTAACAACTTCTATCGGTGAAACTGAGGAAATCGAGCTTTTGCTGAGGTAGATTCGATGAGGAACACGAGGTATCTACGCGATGAATCATAGTGCTTTTAGCTTTGTTGTTTCGAAAGGGAAAAAGTGCAATCCGACGGACAAAGCCAGCATATACTCGTAGCCCTCTGAGTTAGCTTCGCAACGACAGTAAAACGGTGTAAAATGGATGAGAAACGAGGGAGATATGGTGCTAAAAGCAGATGCTTATCGGGAAGGCGTTAGGTTTTCGAGCCCAACTTGCGCGGTTTCCCGATTTTAGTCATATCTCCCTCGTTACTCATCTTCTAGAACCCATTATGATTGTAGCACGAATCTAACTCACAGACGTAACAACTTCTATCGGTGAAACTGAGCAAATCGAGCTTTTGGTGCGGTATATTCGATGAGGAACACGAGGCATCTGCGCGATGAATCATAGCGCTTTTAGCTGTGCTATTTCGAAAGGGAAAAGTGCAATCCGACGAACAAAGCCAGCATATAGTCGTAGCCCTCTGAGTTAGCTTAGCAACGACAGTAAAATGGGGTGAAATGGATGAGAAACGAGGGAGATATGGTGCTAAAAGCAGACGCCTACCGGGAAGGCGTAAGGTTTTCGGGCCCAACTTGCGCGGTTTCCCAATTTTGGTCATATCTCCCTCGTTACTCATCTTCTAGACCCTGTTCTGATTGCAGCGCGAAGCTAACTCGCAGACGTAACAACTTCTATCGGTGAAACTGAGGAAATCGAGCTTTTGGTGAGGTAGATTCGATGAGGAACGCGAGGTATCTGCACGATGAATCATAGCGCTTTTAGCTGTGCTGTTTCGAAAGGGTAAAAGTGCAATCCGACGGACAAAGCCAGCATGTTGTCGTAGCCCTTCGAGTTAGCTTCGCAACGACAAGTAAAACGGGGTAAAATGGATGAGAAACGAGGGAGATATGGTGCTAAAACGCGTACGCCTATCGGGAAGGCGTAAGGTTTTCGAGCCCAACATGCGCGGTTTCCCGATTTTAATCATATCTCCCTCGTTACTCATCTTCTAGAACCCGTTATGATTGTAGCATGAAGCTAACTCGCAAACGTAACAACTTCTATCAGTGAAACTGAGGAAATCAAGCTTTTGGTGAGGTAGATTCGATGAGGAACGCGAGGTATCTGCACGATGAATAATAGCGCTTTTAGCTGTGCTATTTCGAAAGGGAAAAGTGCAATCCGACGAACAAAGCCAGCATATAGTCGTAGCCCTCTGAGTTAGCTTAGCAACGACAGCAAAACGGGGTGAAATGGATGAGAAATGAGGGACATATGGTGCTAAAAGCAGACGCCTACCGGGAAGGTGTAAGGTTTTTGGGCCCAACTAGCGCGGTTTCCAAATTTTGGTCATATCTCCCTCGTTACTCATCTTCTAGACCCCGTTCTGATTGCAACGTGAAGCTAACTCGTAGACGTAACAACTTCTATTCGTGAAACTACAGAAACCGTGCTTTTGGTGAGGTAGATTCGATGAGGAACGCGAGGCATCTGTGTGATGAATCCTAATGCTTTTAGCTGTGCTGTTTTGAAAGGGTAAAAGTGCAATCCGACGGACTAAGCCAGCATGTAGTCATTGCCCTCTGAGTTAGCTTCGCAACGACAGCAAAACGGGGTGAAATGGATGAGAAACAAGGGAGATATGGTGCTAAAAGCAGACGCCTACCGGGAAGGTGTAAGGTTTTCGGGCCCAACTAGCGCGGTTTCCCAATTTTGGTCATATCTCCCTCGTTACTCATCTTCTAGACCCTGTTCTGATTGTAGCGCGAAGCTAACTTGCAGATGTAACAACTTCTATCGGTGAAACTGAGGAAATCGAGCTTTTGGTGAGGTAGATTCGATGAGGAATACGAGGTATCTGCACGATGAATCATAGCAGTTTTAACTGTGCTGTTTTGAAAGGGTAAAAGTGCAATCCGACGGACAAAGCCAGCATGTAGCCGTAGCCCTCTGACTTAGCTTCGTAACGACAGTAAAACGGGGTAAAATGGATGAGAAACGAGGGAGATATGGTGCTAAAAGCAGACGCCTATCGGGAAGGCGTAAGGTTTTCGAGCCCAACATGCGCGGTTTCCCGATTTTAGTCATATCTCCCTCGTTACTCATCTTCTAGACCCCGTTCTGATTGCAGCATGAAGCTAACTCGTAGACGTAACAACTTCTATAGGTGAAACTGAGGAAACCATGCTTTTGGTGAGGTAGATTCGATGAGGAACGCGAGGCATCTGCATGACGAATCCTAATGCTTTTAGCTGTGCTGTTTTGAAAGGGTAAAAGTGCAATCCGATGGACAAAGCCAGCATGTAGTCGTAGCCCTCTGAGTTAGCTTCGTAACGATAGCAAAACGGGGTAAAATGGATGAGAAACGAGGGAGATATGGTGCTAAAAGCAGACGCCTATCGGGAAGGCGTAAGGTTTTCGAGCCCAACATGCGCGGTTTCCCGATTTTAGTCATATCTCCCTCGTTACTCATCTTCTAAAACCCATTATGATTGTAGCATGAATCTAACTCACAGACGTAACAACTTCTATCGGTGAAACTGAGGAAATTGAGCTTTTGGTGAGGTAGATTCGATGAGGAACACGAGGTATCTGCGCGATGAATCATAGCATTTTACCTGTGCTATTTCAAAAGGGAAAAGTGCAATCCGACGGACAAAGCCAGCATTTAGTCGTAGCCCTCTGAGTTAGATTCGCAACGACAGTAAAATGGGGTGAAATGGATGAGAAACGAGGGAGATATGGTGCTAAAAGCAGATGCCTACCGGGAAGGCGTAAGGTTTTCGGGCCCAACTTGCGCGGTTTCCTGATTTTTGTCATATCTCCCTCGTTACTCATCTTCTAGACCCCGTTCTGATTGCAGCGCGAAGCTAACTCGTAGACTTAACAACTTCTATCGGTGAAATTGAGGAAATCGAGATTTTGCTGAGGTAGATTCGATGAGGAACGCGAGGTATCTGCGCGATGAATCATAGTGCTTTTAGCTTTGCTGTTTCGAATAGGAAAAAGTGCAATCCGACGGACAAAGCCAGCATGTAGTCGTAGCCCTCCGAGTTAGCTTCGCGAACGACAGTAAAATGGGGTGAAATGGATGAGAAACGAGGGAGATATGGTGCTAAAAGCATATGCTTATCGGGAAGGCGTTAGGTTTTCGAGCCCAACTTGCGCGGTTTCCCGATTTTAGTCATATCTCCCTCGTTACTCATCTTCTAGAACCCATTATGATTGTAGCACGAATCTAACTCGCAAACGTAACAACTTTTATCGGTGAAACTGAGGAAATCGAGCTTTTGGTGAGGTATATTCGATGAGGAACACGAGGCATCTGCGCGATGAATCATAGCGCTTTTAGCTGTGCTATTTAGAAAGGGAAAAGTGCAATCCGACGGACAAAGCCAGCATGTAGTCGTAGCCCTCTGAGTTAGCTTCGCAACGACAGTAAAATGGGGTGAAATGGATGAGAAACGAGGGAGATATGGTGCTAAAAGCAGACGCCTACCGGGAAGGCGTAAGGTTTTTGGGCCCAACTTGCTCGATTTCCCAATTTTGGTCATATCTCCCTCGTTACTCATCTTCTAGACCCCGTTCTGATTGCAGCACGAAGATAACTCGCAGACATACCAACTTCTATCAGTGAAACTGAGGAAATCGAGCTTTTGGTGAGGTAGATTCGATGAGGAACGCGAGGTATCTGCACGATGAATCATAGCGCTTTTAGCTGTGCTGTTTCGAAAGGGTAAAAGTGCAATTCGACGGACAAAGCCAGCATGTACTCGTAGCCCTTTGAGTTAGCTTCGCAACGACAGTAAAACGGGGTAAAATGGATGAGAAACGAGGGAGATATGGTGCTAAAACCAGAAGCCTATCGGGAAGGCGTAAGGTTTTCGAGCCCAACATGCGCGGTTTCCCGATTTTAATCATATCTCCCTCGTTACTCATCTTCTAGAACCCATTATGATTGTAGCATGAATCTAACTCGCAAACGTAACAACTTCTATCTGTGAAACTGAGGAAATCGAGCTTTTGGTGAGGTAGTTTCGATGAGGAACACGAGGCATCTACGCGATAAATCATAGCGCTTTTAGCTGTGCTATTTCGGAAGGGAAAAGTGCAATCCGATGGACAAAGCCAGCATGTAGTCGTAGCCCTCTGAGTTAGCTTCACAACAACAGCAAAACGGGGTGAAATGGATGAGAAACGAGGGAGATATGGTGCTAAAAGCACACGCCTACCGGGAAGGCGTAAGGTTTTCGGGCCCAACTTGCGCGGTTTCCCGATTTTTGTCATATCTCCCTCGTTACTCATCTTCTAGACCCCGTTCTGATTGCAGCGCAAAGCTAACTCATAGACGTAACAACTTCTATTAGTGAAACTGAGGAAACCGTGCTTTTGGTGAGGTAGATTTGATGAGTAACGCGAGGCATCTGCGTGACGAGTCCTAATGCTTTTAGTTGTGCTGTTTCGAAAAGGTAAAAGTGCAATCCGATGGACAAAGCTAGCATGTAGTCGTAGCCCTCTAAGTTAGCTTCGTAACGACAGCAAAACGGGGTGAAATGGATGAGAAACGAGGGAGATATGGTGCTAAAAGCACACGCCTACCGGGAAGGCGTAAGGTTTTCGGGCCCAACTTGCGCGGTTTCCCGATTTTTGTCATATCTCCCTCGTTACTCATCTTCTAGACCCTGTTCTGATTGCAGCGCAAAGCTAACTCGTAGACGTAACAACTTCTATCAGTGAAACTGAGGAAACCATGCTTTTGGTGAGGTAGATTCGATGAGGAACGCGAGGCATCTGCGTGATGAATCCTAATGCTTTTAGCTGTGCTGTTTTGAAAGGGTAAAAGTGCAATCCGACGGACAAAGCCAGCATGTAGTCGTAGCCCTCTGAGTTAGCTTCGCAACGACAGCAAAACGGGGTGAAATGGATGAGAAACGAGGGAGATATGGTGCTAAAAGCAGACGCCTACCGGGAAGGCGTAAGGTTTTCGGGCCCAACTTGCTCGATTTCCCAATTTTGGTCATATCTCCCTCGTTACTCATCTTCTAGACCCCGTTCTGATTGCAGCGCAAAGATAACTCGCAGACGTACCAACTTCTATCAGTGAAACTGAGGAAATCGAGCTTTTGGTGAGGTAGATTCGATGAGGAACGCGAGGTATCTGCATGATGAATCATAGTGCTTTTAGCTGTGCTGTTTCGAAAGGGTAAAAGTGCAATTCGACGGACAAAGCCAGCATGTACTCGTAGCCCTTTGAGTTAGCTTCGCAACGATAGTAAAACGGGGTAAAATGGATGAGAAACGAGGGAGATATGGTGCTAAAACCAGACGCCTATCGGGAAGGCGTAAGGTTTTCGAGCCCAACATGCGCGGTTTCCCGATTTTAATCATATCTCCCTCGTTACTCATCTTCTAGAACCCATTATGATTGTAGCATGAATCTAACTCGCAGACGTAACAACTTCTATCGGTGAAACTAAGGAAATCGAGCTTTTGGTGAGGTAGTTTCGATGAGGAACACGAGGCATCTACGCGATGAATCATAGCGCTTTTAGCTGTGCTATTTCGGAAGGGAAAAGTGCAATCCGACGGACAAAGCCAGCATGTAGTCGTAGCCCTCTAAGTTAGCTTCGCAACAACAGCAAAACGGGGTGAAATGGATGAGAAACGAGGGAGATATGGTGCTAAAAGCACACGCCTACCGGGAAGACGTAAGGTTTTCGGGCCCAACTTGCGCGGTTTCCCGATTTTTGTCATATCTCCCTCGTTACTCATCTTCTAGACCCCGTTTTGATTGCAGCACAAAGCTAACTCATAGACGTAACAACTTCTATTAGTGAAACTGAGGAAACCGTGCTTTTGGTGAGGTAGATTCGATGAGGAACGCGAGGCATCTGCGTGACGAGTCCTAATGCTTTTAGTTGTGCTGTTTCGAAAAGGTAAAAGTGCAATCCGATGGACAAAGCTAGCATGTAGTCGTAGCCCTCTGAGTTAGCTTCGTAACGACAGCAAAACGGGGTGAAATGGATGAGAAACGAGGGAGATATGGTGCTAAAAGTACACGCCTACCGGGAAGGCGTAAGGTTTTCGGGCCCAACTTCCGCGGTTTCCCGATTTTTATCATATCTCCCTCGTTACTCATCTTCTAGACCCTGTTCTGATTGCAGCGCAAAGCTAAGTCGTAGACGTAACAACTTCTATCAGTGAAACTGAGGAAACCATGCTTTTGGTGAGGTAGATTCGATGAGGAATGCGAGGCATCTGCGTGATGAATCCTAATGCTTTTAGCTGTGCTATTTTGAAAGGGTGAAAGTGCAATCCGACGGACAAAGCCAGCATGTTGTCGTAGCCCTCTGAGTTAGCTTCGCAACGACAGCAAAACGGGGTGAAATGGATGAGAAACGAGGGAGATATGGTGCTAAAAGCAGACGCCTACCGGGAAGGCGAAAGGTTTTCGGGCCCAACTTGCTCGATTTCCCAATTTTGGTCATATCTCCCTCGTTACTCATCTTCTAGACCCCGTTCTGATTGCAGCGCGAAGATAACTCGCAGACGTAACAACTTCTCTCAGTGAAACTGAGGAAATCGAGCTTTTGGTGAGGTAGATTCGATGAGGAACGCGAGGTATCTGCACGATGAATTATAGCACTTTTAGCTGTGCTGTTTCAAAAGGGTAAAAGTGCAATCCGACGGACAAAGCCAGCATGTACTCGTAGCCCTCTGAGTTATCTTCGCAACGATAGTAAAATGGGGTAAAATGGATGAGAAACGAGGGAGATATGGTGCTAAAACCAGACGCCTATCGGGAAGGCGTAAGGTTTTCGAGCCCAACATGCGCGGTTTCCCGATTTCAGTCATATCTCCCTCATTACTCATCTTCTAGAACCCATTATGATTGTAGCATGAATCTAACTCGCAGACGTAACAACTTCTATCGGTGAAACTGAGGAAATCGAGGCATCTACGCGATGAATCATAGCGCTTTTAGCTGTGCTATTTGGGAAGGGAAAAGTGCAATCCGACGGACAAATCCAGCATGTAGTTGTAGCCCTCTGAGTTAGCTTCGCAACGACAGTAAAATGGGGTGAAATGGATGAGAAACGAGGGAGATATGGTGCTAAAAGCAGACGCCTACCAGGAAGGCGTAAGGTTTTCGGGCCCAACTTGCGCGGTTTCCCAATTTTTGTCATATCTCCCTCGTTACTCTTCTTCTAGACCCCGTTCTGATTGCAACGCGAAGCTAACTCGTAGAAGTAACAACTTCTATTGGTGAAACTGAGGAAACCGTGCTTTTGGTGAGGTAGATTCGATGAGGAACGCGAGGTATCTGCGTGATGAATCCTAATGCTTTTAGCTGTGCTATTTTGAAAGGGTAAAAGTGCAATCCGACGGACAAAGCCAGCATGTAGTCGTAGCCCACTGAGTTAGCTTCGCAACGACAGCAAAACGGGGTGAAATGGATGAGAAACGAGGGAGATATGGTGCTAAAAGCAGACGCCTACCGGGAAGGTGTAAGGTTTTCGGGCCCAACTAGCGCGGTTTCCCAATTTTGGTCATATCTCCCTCGTTACTCATCTTCTAGACCCTGTTCTGATTGCAACGCGAAGCTAACTCGCAGGCGTAACAACTTCTATCGGTGAAACTGACGAAATCGAGCTTTTGTTGAGGTAGATTCGATGAGGAACGCGAGGCATCTGCGCGATGAATCATAGCGCTTTTAGCTGTGCTGTTTCGAAAGGGTAAAAGTGCAATCTGATAGACAAAGCCAGCATGTAGTCTTAGCCCTCTGAGTTAGCTTTGCAACTACAGTAAAACGGGGTAAAATGGACGAGAAACGAGGGAGATATGGTGCTAAAAGCAGACGCCTATCGGGAAGGTGTAAGGTTTTCGAGCCCAACATGCGCGGTTTCCCGATTTTAGTCATATCTCCCTCGTTACTCATCTTCTAACCCCGTTCTGATTGCAGCTCGAAGCTAACTTGTAGACGTAACAACTTCTATTGGTGAAACTGAGGAAACCATGCTTTTGGTGAGGTAGATTCGATGAGGAACGCGAGGCATCTGCGTGACGAATCCTAATGCTTTTAGCTGTGCTATTTTGAAAGGGTAAAAGTGCAATCCGACGGACAAAGCCAGCATGTAGTCATAGCCCTCTGAGTTAGCTTCGCAACGACAGCAAAACGGGGTGAAAACGAGGGAGATATGGTGCTAAAAGCAGACGCCTACCGGGAAGGTGTAAGGTTTTCGGGCCCAACTAGCGCGGTTTCCCAATTTTGGTCATATCTCCCTCGTTACTCATCTTCTAGACCCTGTTCTAATTGCAGCGCGAAGCTAACTCGCAGACGTACCAACTTCTATCGGTGAAACTGAGGAAATCAAGCTTTTGGTGAGGTAGATTCGATGAGGAACGCGAGGTATCTGCGCGATGAATCATAGTGCTTTAGGCTGTGCTGTTTGGAAAGGGTAAAAGTGCAATCCGACGGACAAAGATAGCATGCAGTCGTAGCCCTCTGAGTTAGCTTCGCAACAACAGTAAAACGGGGTAAAATAGATGAGAAACGAGGGAGATATGGTGCTAAAAGCAGACGCCTATCGGGAAGGCATAAGGTTTTCGAGCCCAACATGCGCGGTTTCCCGATTTTAGTCATATCTCCCTCGTTACACATATTCTAGAACCCATTATGATTGTAGCATGAATCTAACTCGCAGACGTAACAACTTCTATCGGTGAAACTAAGGAAATCGAGCTTTTGGTGAGGTAGATTCGATGAGAAACACGAGGCATCTGCGCGATGAATCATAGCAGTTTTAGCTGTGCTATTTCGAAAGGGAAAAGTGCAATCCGACGGACAAAGCCAGTATGTAGTCATTGCCCTCTGAGTTAGCTCCACAACGACAGTAAAACGGGGTGAAATGGATGAGAAACGAGGGAGATATGGTGCTAAAAGCAGACACCTACCGGGAAGGCGTAAGGTTTTCGGGCCCAACTTGCTCGGTTTTCAAATTTTGTCATATCTCCCTCGTTACTCATCTTCTAGACCCCGTTCTAATTGCAGCACGAAGCTAACTCGTAGACGTAACAACTTCTATTGGTGAAACTGAGGAAACCGTGCTTTTGGTAAGGTAGATTTGATGAGGAACGCGAGGTATCTGCATGACGAATCCTAATGCTTTTAGCTATGCTGTTTTGAAAGGGTAAAAGTGCAATCCGACGGACAACGCCAGCATGTAGTCGTAGCACTCTGAGTTAGCTTCGCAACGACAGCAAAACGGGGTGAAATGGATGAGAAACGAGGGAGATATGGTGCTAAAAGCAGACGCCTACCGGGAAGGTATAAGGTTTTCGGGCCCAACTAGCGCGGTTTCCCAATTTTGGTCATATCTCCCTTGTTACTCATCTTCTAGACCCTGTTCTGATTGCAGCGCGAAGCTAACTCGAAGACGTAACAACTTCTATCGGTGAAACTGAGGAAATCGAGCTTTTGGTGAGGTATATTCGATGAGGAACGCGAGGTATCTGCGTGATGAATCATAGCGCTTTATGTGTCTTTGTTTCGAAAGGGTAAAAGTGCAATCCGACGGACAAAGCCAGCATGTATTCGCTACGACAGCAAAACAGGGTGAAATGGTTGAGAAACGAGGGAGATATGGTGCTAAAAGCAGTAGCCTACCGGGAAGGCGTAAGGTTTTCGGGCCCAACTTGCGCGGTTTCCCGATTTCGGTCATATCTCCCTCGTTACTCATCTTCTAGACCCCATTCTGATTACAGCGCGAAGCTAACTCTCAGAATTAACAACTTGTATCAATGAAACGGAGGAAATCGAGCTTTGGTGAGGTAGATTTGACGAGTAACGCGAGGCATGGGCGCAATGATTCATAGCTCTTTTAGTTGTGCTGTTTTGAAAGGGTAAACGTGCAATCCGACGGACAAAGCCAGCATGTAATCGTAGCCCTCTGAGTTAGCTTCGCAACGACATCAAAACGGGGTGAAATGGATGAGAAATGAGGGAGATATGGTGCTAAAAGCAGACGCCTACCGGGAAGGCGTAAGGTTTTCGGGCCCAACTTGCGCGGTTTCCCGATTTTGGTCATATCTCCCTTGTTACTCATCTTCTAGACCCCGTTCTGATTGCAGCGCGAAGCTAACTCGCAGAGTTAACAACTTCTCTCGGTGAAACTTAGGAAATCGTGCTTTTGGTGATGTAGATTCGACAAGGAACGCGAGGCATCAGCGCGATGAATCATAGCTCTTTTAGTTGTGTTGTTTCGAAAGGGTAAACGTGAAATCTGACGGACAAAGCCAGCTTGTAGTCGTAGCCCTCTGAGTTAGCTTCGCAACGACATCAAAACGGGGTAAAATGGATGAGAAACGAGGGAGATATGGTGCTAAAAGCACACGCCTACTGGGAAGGCGTAAGGTTTTCGGGCCCAACTTGCGCGGTTTCCCGATTTCGGTCATATCTCCCTCGTTACTCATCTTCTAGACCCTGTTCTGATTGCAGCGCAAAGCTAACTCACAGATGTAACAACTTCTATCGGTTAAACTTAGGAAATTGTGCTTTTGGTGAGGTAGATTCGATGAGGAACGCGAGGCATCGGTGCGACGAATCATAGCTCTTTTAGTTGTGCTGTTTGAAAGGGTAAACGTGAAATCTGACGGACAAAGTCAGCATGTAGTCATAGCCCTCTGAGTTAGCTTCGCAATAACAGCAAAATGGGGTAAAATGGATGAGAAACGAGGGAGATATGGTGCTAAAAGCACACGCCTACTGGGAAGGCGTAAGGTTTTCGGGTCCAACTTGCGCGGTTTCCCAATTTTGGTCATATCTCCCTCGTTACTCATCTTCTAGACCCCGTTCTGATTGCAGCATGAAGCTAACTCATAGATGTAACAACTTCTCTCAGTGAAACTTAGGAAATCGTTCTTTTGGTGAGGTAGATTCGATGAGGAACGCGAGGCATCGGTGCGACGAATCATAGCTCTTTTAGTTGTGCTGTTTGAAAGGGTAAACGTGAAATCTGACGGACAAAGCCAGCATGTATTCGTAGCCCTCTGAGTTATCTTTGCAATAACAGCAAAACGGGGTAAAATTGATGAGAAACGAGGGAGATATGGTGCTAAAAGCACACGCCTATCGGGAAGGCGTAAGGTTTTCGGGCCCAACTTGCGCGGTTTCCCGATTTTCGGTCATATCTCCCTCGTTACTCATCTTCTAGACCCCGTTCTAATTGCAGGGCGAAGCTAACTTGTAGAAGTAACAACTTCTATCAGTGAAACTTAGGAAATCGTGCTTTTGGTGAGGTAGATTCGATGAGGAACGCAAGGCATCGGCGCGACGAATCATAGCTCTTTTAGTTGTGCTGTTTGAAAGGGTAAACGTGAAATCCGACGGACAAAGCCAGCATGTAGTCATAGCCCTCTCGAGTTAGCTTCGTAACGACGGCAAAACACGGGGTGAAATGGATGAGAAACGATGGAGATATGGTGCTAAAAGCTGACACGCTACCGGGAAGGCATAAGGTTTTCGGGCCCAACTTGTGCGGTTTCCCGATTTCGGTCATATCTCCCTTCGTTACTCATCTTCTAGACCCCGTTCCGATTGCAGCGTGAAGCTAACTTGTAAACGTAACAACTTCTAACAGTGAAACTGAGGAAATCGAGCTTTTGGTGAGGTAGATTCGACAAGGAATCGCGAGGTATCTACGCGATGATTCATAGCTCTTTTAGTTGTGCTTGTTTCGAAAGGGTAAAAGTGCAATCCGACGGACAAAGCCAGCATGTATTCGTAGCCCTCGAGTTAGCTCGCACCGACAGTAAAACAGGGTGAAATGGTTGAGAAACGAGGGAGATATGGTGCTAAAAGCGGTACCCCCCCGGGAAGGCGTAAGGTTTTCGGGCCCAACTTGCGCGGTTTCCCGATTTCGGTCATATCTCCCTCGTTACTCATCTTCTAGACCCCGTTCGATTGCAGCGCGAAGCTAACTCGCGAGATGTAACAACTTCTATCAATGAAACTGAGGAAATCGAGCTTTTGGTGAGGTAGATTTGACGAGGAACGCGAGGCATCGGCGCAATGATTCATAGCTCTTTTAGTTGTGCTGTTTTGAAAGGGTAAATGTGCAATCCGACGGACAAAGCCAGCATGTAATCGTAGCCCTACGAGTTAGCTTCGCAACGACAGCAAAACGGGGTGAAATGGATGAGAAACGAGGGAGATATGGTGCTAAAAGCACACGCCTACCGGGAAGGCGTAAGGTTTTCGGGCCCAACTTGCGCGGTTTCCCGATTTCGGTCATATCTCCCTCGTTACTCATCTTCTAGACCCCGTTCTGATTGCAGCACGAAGCTAACTCGCAGAGTTAACAACTTCTATCGGTGAAACTTAGGAAATCGAGCTTTTGGTGAGGTAGATTCGACGAGGAACGCGAGGCATCGGCACGATGAATCATATCT
>JAPVEC010000027.1:238347-275347 GCA_028984105.1 Lavandula angustifolia | reverse complement strand
CGCAGATGCCTCGCATTCCTCATCGAATCTACCTCACCAAAAGCTCGATTTCCTGAGTTTCACGAATAGAAGTTGTTACATCAGCGAGTTAGCTTCGCGCTGCAATTAGAACGGGGTCTAGAAGATGAGTAACGAGGGAGATATGACCAAAATCGGGAAACCGCGTAAGTTGGGCCCGAAAACCTTACGCCTTCCTGGTAGGCGTCTGCTTTTGGCACCATATCTCCCTCGTTTCTCATCCATTTCACCCCGTTTTGCTATCGTTGCAAAGCTAACTCAGAGGGCTACGACTAAATGCTGGCTTTGTCCATCGGATTACACTTTTACCCCTTCGAAACAGCACAACTAAAAGCGCTATGATTCATTGCGCAGATGCCTCATGTTCCTCATCGAATCTACCTCACCAAAAGCTCGATTTCCTAAGTTTCACTGATAGAAGTTGTTAAATCTACGAGTTAGCTTCGCTGCAATCAGAACGGGGTCTAGAAGATGAGTAACGAGGGAGATATGACAAAAATCGAGAAACCGCGCAAGTTGGGCCCGAAAACCTTACGCCTTCCGGTAGGCGTCCGGTTTTAGCACCATATCTCCCTCGTTTCTCATCCATTTCACACCGTTTTGCTGTCATTGTGAAGCTAACTTAGAGGGCTACGACTACATGATGGCTTTGTCCATCGGATTATACTTTTACCCTATCGAAAAGGCACAGCTAAAAGCTCTATGATTCATCGCGCAGATGCCTCGCATTCCTCATCGAATCTACCTCACCAAAAGCTTGATTTCCTGAGTTTCACCAATAGAAGTCGTTACATCAGCGAGTTAGCTTCAGCGCTGCAATTAGAACGGGGTCTAGAAGATGAGTAACGAGGGAGATATGACCAAAATCGGGAAACCGCGCAAGTTGGGCCCGAAAACATTACGCCATCCCGGTAGGCGTCGCGCTTAGTACCATATCTCCCTCGTTTCTCATCCATTTCACCCCGTTTTACTTTCGTTGCGAAGCTAACTCGAGGGCTACGACTAAATGCTGGCTTTGTCCGTCGGATTACACTTTTACCCTTTCAAAACAGCACAACTAAAAGTCTTTATTATTCGTTGCGCAGATGCCTCGTGTTCCTCATCGAATATACCTCACCAAAAGCTCGATTTCCTGAGTTTCATCGATAGAAGTTGTCATCTGCAAGTTAGCTTCGCTCTGCAATCGAACGGGGTCCATAAGATGAGTAACGAGGGAGATATGACAAAAATCGGGAAACAACGCAAGTTGGGCCCGAAAACCTTACGCCTTCCCGGTAGGCGTTTGCTTTTAGCACCATATCTCCCTCATTTCTCATCTATTTCACCCCGTTTTGCTGTCGTTGCGAGGCTAACTCGAGGAGGTCTACGACTACGTGATGGCTTTGTCCGTCGGATTACACTTTTACCCTTTCGAAAAAGCACAGCTAAAAGCTCTATGATTCATCGCATAGATGCCTCGCGTTCCTTGTCGAATTTACCACACCAAAAGCTCTATTTCCTGAGTTTCATCAATAGAAGTTGTTACATCTACGAGTTAGCTTCGCGCTGCAATCAAAATGGAGTCCAGAAGATGAGTAACGAGGGAGATATGACCAAAATCGGGAAACCGCGCAAGTTGGGCCTAAAAACCTTACGCTATCCCGTAGGCGTACGCTTTTAGTACCATATATCCCTCGTTTCTCATCTATTTCACCCCGTTTTTGCTGTCTTGCGAAGCTAACTCCGAGGGCTACAACTACATGATGGCTTTGTCCATCGGATTACACATTTACCCTTTCGAAAAGCACGGCTAGAAGCTCTATGATTCATCGCATAGATGCCTCGCGTTCCTTGTCGAATCTACCTCACCAAAAGCTCGATTTCCTGAGTTTCACCGATAGAAGTTGTTACATCAGCGACTTAGCTTCGCTGCAATTAGAACGGGGTCTAGAACATGAGTAACGAGGGAGATATGACCAAAATCGGAAACCGCGGAAGTTGGGCCCGAAAACCTTACGCCTTCCCGGTAGGCGTCTGCTTTTAGCACCATATCTCCCTCGTTTCTCATCCATTTCACCCCATTTTGCTGTCGTTACGAAGCTAACTCAGAGGGTTACGACTAAATGCTGGCTTTGTCCGGTCGGATTACACTTTTACCTTTTCGAAACAAGCACAACTAAAAGCGCTATGATTTGTTGCGCGAGATGCCTCATGTTCCTCATCGAATCTACCTCACCAAAAGCTCGATTTCCTAATTTTCATCGATAGAAGTTGTTACATTTGCAATTTAGCTTAGCGCTGCAATCGGAACGGGGTCTTGAAGATGAGTAACGAGGGAGATATGACAAAAATCGAGAAACCGCGCAAGTTGGGCCCGAAAACCTTACGCCTTCCCGGTAGGCGTCACGGTTTTAGCACTATATCTCCCTCGTTTCTCATCCATTTCACCCCTGTTTTGCTGTCGTTGTGAAGCTAACTTAGAGGGCTACGACTACATGATGGCTTTGTCCGTCGGATTACACTTTTACCCTATCAAAAAGGCACGGCTAAAAGCTCTATGATTCATCGCGTAGATGCCTCGCATTCCTCATCGAATCTACCTCACCAAAAGCTCGATTTCCTGAGTTTCACCGATAGAAGTTGTTACATCAGAGAGTTAGCTTCCGCTGCATTTAGAACGGGGTCGAGAAGATGAGTAACGAGGGAGATATGACCAAAATCGGGAAACCGCATAAGTTGGGCCCGAAAACCTTACGCCTTCCCGATAGGCGTCTCGCTTTGCACCATATCTCCCTCGTTTCTCATCCATTTCACCCCATTTTGATGTCGTTGCGAAGCTAACTCGGAGGGCTACGACTAAATGCTGGCTTTGTTTGTCGGATTACACTTTTACCCTTTCGAAACAGCACAACTATAAGCGCTATGATTCGTCGCGAGATGCCTCATGTTCCTCATCGAATCTACCTTACCAAAAGCTCGATTTCCTAATTTTCACAGAAAGAAGTTGTTACATCTGCGAGTTAGCTTCGCGCTGTAATCGAACGGGGTCTAGAAGATGAGTAACGAGGAGATATGACAAAAATTGGGAAACCGCGCAAGTTGGGCCCAAAAAACCTTACGCCTTCCCGGTAGGCGTTTGCTTTTATCACCATATCTCCCTCGTTTCTCATCCATTTCACACCGTTTTGCTGTCGTTGTGAAGCTAACTTAGAGGGCTACGACTACATGATGGCTTTGTCCGTCGGATTACACTTTTACCCTATCGAAAAGGCACAGCTAAAAGCTCTATGATTCATTGGGCAGATGCCTCGCATTCCTCATCGAATCTACCTCACCAAAAGCTCGATTTCCTGAGTTTCACCAATAGAAGTTGTTACATCAGAGAGTTAGCTTCGCGCTGCATTTAGAACGGGGTCTAGAAGATGAGTAACGAGGGAGATATGACCAAAATCGGGAAACCGCATAAGTTGGGCCCGAAAACCTTACGCCTTCCCGATAGGCGTCGCTTTTAGCACCATATCTCCCTCGTTTCTCATCTATTTCACCCCATTTTGATGTCGTTGCGAAGCTAACTTCGAGAGGGCTACGACTAAATGCTGGCTTTATTTGTCGGATTACACTTTTACCCTTTCGAAACAGCACAACTATAAGCGCTATGAGTCGTCGCGCAGATGCCTCATGTTCCTCATCGAATCTACCTCACCAAAAGCTCGATTTCCTAATTTTCACAGATAGAAGTTGTTACATCTGCGAGTTAGCTTCGCGCTGTAATCAGAACGGGGTCTAGAAGATGAGTAACGAGGGAGATATGACAAAAATTTTGAAACCGCGCAAGTTGGGCCTGAAAACCTTACGCCTTCCCGGTAGGCGTCTGCTTTTATCACCATATCTCCCTCGTTTCTCATCCATTTCACACCGTTTTGCTGTCGTTGTGAAGCTAACTTAGAGGGCTACGACTACATGATGGCTTTGTCCGTCGGATTACACTTTTACCCTATGGAAAAGGCACAACTAAAAGCTCTATGATTCATCGCGTAGATGCCTCGCATTCCTCATCAAATCTACCTCACCAAAAGCTCGATTTCCTGAGTTTCACTGATAGAAGTTGTTACATCAGCGAGTTAGCTTCACGCTGCAATTAGAACGGGGTCTAGAAGATGAGTAACGAGGGAGATATGACCAAAATCGGGAAACCGCGTAAGTTGGGCCCGAAAACCTTACGCCTTCCCGGTAGGCGTCTGCTTTTAGCACCATATCTCCCTCGTTTCTCATCCATTTCACCCCATTTTGCTGTCGTTGCGAAGCTAACTCAGAGGGCTACGAATAAATGCTGGCTTTGTCCGTCGGATTATACTTTTATCCTTTTGAAACGGCACAACTAAAAGCGCTATGATTCATTGCGCAGATGCCTCATGTTCCTCATCGAATCTACCTTACCAAAAGCTCGATTTCCTGAGTTTCACCGATAGAAGTTGTTACATCTACGAGTTAGCTTCGCGCTGCAATCAGAATGGGGTCTAGAAGATGAGTAACGAGGGAGATATGACAAAAATCGGGAAACCGCGCAAGTTGGGCCCGAAAACCTTACGCCTTCCCGGTAGGCGTCTGGTTTTAGCACCATATCTCCCTCGTTTCTCATCCATTTCACACCGTTTTGCTGTCATTGTGAAGCTAACTTAGAGGGCTACGACTACATGATGGCTTTGTCCATCGGATTACACTTTTACCCTATCGATAAGGCACAGCTAAAAGCTCTATGATTCATCGCGCAGATGCCTCGCATTCCTCATCGAATCTACCTCACCAAAAGCTCGATTTCCTGAGTTTCACCAATAGAAGTTGTTACATCAGCGATTTAGCTTCGCGCTGCAATTAGAACGGGGTCTAGAAGATGAGTAACGAGGGAGATATGACCAAAATCGGGAAACCGCGCAAGTTGGGCCCGAAAACCTTACGCCATCCCGGTAGGCATCTGCTTTTAGTACCATATCTCCCTCGTTTCTCATCCATTTCACCCCGTTTTGCTGTTGTTGCGAAGCTAACTCAGAGGGCTACGACTAAATACTGGCTTTGTCCGTGGGATTACACTTTTACCCTTTCAAAACAGCACAACTAAAAGTGCTATTATTCGTTGCGCAGATGCCTCGTGTTCCTCATCGAATCTACCTCACCAAAAGCTCAATTTCCTGAGTTTCATCGATAGAAGTTGTCATCTGCAAGTTAGCTTCGCGCTGCAATTAGAACGGGGTTTAGAAGATGAGTAACGAGGGAGATATGACAAAAATCGGGAAACAACGCAAGTTGGGCCCGAAAACCTTACGCCTTCCCGGTAGGCATCTCGGTTTTAGCACCATATCTCCCTCGTTTCTCATCCATTTCACACCGTTTTGCTGTCGTTGTGAATCTAACTTAGAGCGCTACGACTACATGATGGCTTTGTCCGTCGGATTACACTTTTACCCTATGGAAAAGGCACAACTAAAAGCTCTATGATTCATTGCGCAGATGCCTCGCATTCCTCATCGAATCTACCTCACCAAAAGCTCGATTTCCAGAGTTTCACTGATAGAAGTTGTTACATCAGCGAGTTAGCTTCGCGCTGCAATTAGAACGGGGTCTAGAAGATGAGTAACGAGGGAGATATGACCAAAATCGGGAAACCGCGTAAGTTGGGCCCGAAAACCTTACGCCATCCCGGTAGGCATCTGCTTTTAGTACCATATCTCCCTCGTTTCTCATCCATTTCACCCCGTTTTGCTGTCGTTGCGAAGCTAACTCAGAGGGCTACGACTAAATGCTGGCTTTGTCCATCGGATTACACTTTTACCCTTTCACAACAGCACAACTAAAAGTGCTATTATTCGTTGCGCAGATGCCTCGTGTTCCTCATCGAATCTACCTCACCAAAAGCTCAATTTCCTGAGTTTCATCGATAGAAGTTGTCATCTGCAAGTTAGCTTCGCGCTGCAATTAGAACGGGGTCTAGAAGATGAGTAACGAGGGAGATATGAAAAAATCGGGAAACAACTCAAGTTGGGCCCGAAAACCTTACGCCTTCCCGGTAGGCGTCCGCTTTTAGCACCGTATCTCCCTCGTTTCTCATCCATTTCACCCCATTTTGCTGTCGTTGCGAAGCTAACTCAGAGGGCTACGATAAATGCTGGCTTTGTTTGTCGGATTACACTTTTAGCCTTTCAAAACAGCACAACTAAAAGCGCTATGATTCGTCGCGCGAGATGCCTCATGTTCCTCATCGAATCTACCTCACCAAAAGCTCGATTTCCTAATTTTCACGATAGAAGTTGTTACATCTGCGAGTTAGCTTCGCTGCAATCAGAACGGGGTCTAGAAGATGAGTAACGAGGGAGATATGACAAATATCGGGAAACCGCGCAAGTTGGGCCCGAAAACCTTACGCCTTCCCAGTAGGCGTCTTCTTTTAGCACCATATCTCCCTCGTTTCTCATCCATTTCACCCTGTTTTGCCGTCGTTGTGAAGCTAACTTAGAGGGCTACGACTACATGATGGCTTTGTCCGTCGAGATTACACTTTTACCCTATTGAAAAGGCACAACTAAAAGCTCTATGATTCATTGCGCGAGATGCCTCGCATTCCTCATCGAATCTACCTCACCAAAAGCTCGATTTCCTGAGTTTCACCGATAGAAGTTGTTAAATCAGAGAGTTAGCTTCGCGCTGCAATTAGAACGGGGTCTAGAAGATGAGTAACGAGGGAGATATGACCAAAATCGGGAAACCGCGTAAGTTGGGCCCGAAAACCTTACGCCTTCACGGTAGGCGTCACGCTTTAGCACCATATCTCCCTCGTTTCTCATCCATTTTACCCCATTTTGATGTCGTTGCGAAGCTAACTCGAGGGCTACGACTAAATGCTGGCTTTGTTTGTCGGATTACACTTTTACCCTTTCGAAACAGCACAACTATAAGTGCTTTATGATTCGTCGCGCGTATACCTCATGTTCCTCATCGAATCTACCTCACCAAAAGCTCGATTTCCTAATTTTCACAGATAGAAGTTGTTACATCTGCGAGTTAGCTTCGCGCTGTAATCAGAACGGGGTCTAGAAGATGAGTAACGAGGGAGATATGACAAAAATCGGGAAACCGCGCAAGTTGGGCCTGAAAACCTTACGCCTTCCCGGTGGGCGTCCGGTTTTAGCACCATATCTCCCTCGTTTCTCATCCATTTCACACCGTTTTGCTGTCATTGTGAAGCTAACTTAGAGGGCTACGACTACATGATGGCTTTGTCCATCGGATTACACTTTTACCCTATCGAAAAGACACAGCTAAAAGCTCTATGATTCATCGCGCAGATGCCTCGCATTCCTCATCGAATCAACCTCACCAAAATCTCGATTTCCTGAGTTTCACCAATAGAAGTTGTTACACCAGCGAGTTAGCTTCACGCTGCAATTAGAACGGGGTCTAGAAGATGAGTAACGAGGGAGATATGACCAAAATCGGGAAACCGCGCAAGTTGGGCCCGAAAACCTTACGCCATCCCGGTAGGCGTCTGCTTTTAGTACCATATCTCCCTCGTTTCTCATCCATTTCACCCCGTTTTGCTGTCGTTGCGAAGCTAACTCAGAGGGCTACGATAAATGCTGGCTTTGTTTGTCGGATTACACTTTTAGCCTTTCGAAACAGCACAACTAAAAGCGCTATGATTCGTCGCGCAGATGCCTCATGTTCATCATCGAATCTACCTCACCAAAAGCTCGATTTCCTGAGTTTCATCGATAGAAGTTGTCATCTGCAAGTTAGCTTTGCGCTGCAATCAGAACGGGGTCCAGAAGATGAGTAACGAGGGAGATATGACAAAAATCGGGAAACAACGCAAGTTGGGCCCGAAAACCTTACGCCTTCCCGGTAGGCGTTTGCTTTTAGCACCATTTCTCCCTCGTTTCTCATCCATTTCACCCCGTTTTTCTGTCGTTGTGAAGCTAACTCAGAGGTCTACGACTATGTGATGGCTTTGTCCATCAGATTACACTTTTACCCTTTCGAAAAAGCACAGCTAAAAGATCTATGATTCATCGCATAGATACCTCGCGTTCCTTATAAAATTTACCACACCAAAAGCTCGATTTCCTGAGTTTCATCGATAGAAGTTGTTACATCTGCGAGTTAGCTTCATGCTGCAATCAAAATGGGGTCCAGAAGATGAGTAACGAGGGAGATATGACCAAAATCGGGAAACCGCGCAAGTTGGGCCTAAAAACCTTACGCCATCCCGGTAGGCGTCTGCTTTTAGTACCATATCTCCCTCGTTTCTCATCCATTTCACCCCGTTTTGCTATCGTTGCGAAGCTAACTCCGAGGGCTACGACTACATGATGGCTTTGTCTATCGGATTGCACTTTTACCCTTTCGAAAAAGCACAGCTAGAAGCTCTATGATTCATCGCATAGATGCCTCGCGTTCCTTGTCGAATCTACCTCACCAAAAGCTCGATTTCCTGAGTTTCACCGATATAAGTTGTTAAATCAGCGACTTAGCTTCGCGCTGCAATTAGAACGGGGTCTAGAACATGAGTAACGAGGGAGATATGACCAAAATCAGGAAACCGCGGAAGTTGGGCCCGAAAACCTTACGCCTTCCCGGTAGGCGTCTGCTTTTAGCACCATATCTCCCTCGTTTCTCATCCATTTCACCCCATTTTGCTGTCGTTACGAAGCTAACTCAGAGGGCTACGACTAAATGCTGGCTTTGTCCGTCGGATTACACTTTTACCCTTTCGAAACAGCACAACTAAAAGCGCTGTAATTCGTTGTGCGGATACCTCATGTTCCTCATCGAATCTACCTTACCAAAAGCTCGATTTCCTGATTTTCACCGATAGAAGTTGTTACATTTGCAATTTAGCTTCGCGCTGCAATCAGAACGGGGTCTAGAAGATGAGTAACGAGGGAGATATGACAAAAATCGGGAAACCGCGCAAGTTGGGCCCGAAAACCTTACGCCTTCCCGGTAGGCGTCTGGTTTTAGCACCATATCTCCCTCGTTTCTCATCCATTTCACCCTGTTTTACTGTCGTTGTGAAGCTAACTTAGAGGGCTATGACTACATGATGGCTTTGTCCGTCGGATTACACTTTTACCCTATCGAAAAGGCACGACTAAAAGCTCTATGATTCATCGCGCGAGATGCCTCGTATTCCTCATCGAATCTACCTCACCAAAAGCTCGATTTCCTGAGTTTCACCAATAGAAGTCGTTACATCAGCGAGTTAGCTTCGCGCTGCAATTAGAACGGGGTCTAGAAGATGAGTAACGAGGGAGATATGACCAAAATCGGGAAACCGCGCAAGTTGGGCCCGAAAACCTTACACCATCCCGGTAGGCGTATGCTTTTAGTACCATATCTCCCTCGTTTCTCATCCATTTCACCCCGTTTTGCTGTCATTGCGAAGCTAACTCGAGAGTGCTACGACTACATGATCGCTTTGTCCGTCGGATTACACTTTTACCCTTTCGAAAAAGCACAGCTAAAAGCTCTATGATTCATCGCATAGATGCCTCGCGTTCCTTGTCAAATTTACCTCACCAAAAGCTCGATTTCCTGAGTTTCATCGATAGAAGTTGTTACATCTGCGAGTTAGCTTCGCACTCCAATCAAAATGGGGTTCAGAAGATGAGTAACGAGGGAGATATGACCAAAATCGGGAAACCGCGCAAGTTGGGCCCGAAAACCTTACGCCTTCCCGGTAGGCGTCTGCTTTTAGCACCGTATCTCCCTCGTTTCTCATCCATTTAACCCCGTTTTGCTGTCGTTGCGAAGCTAACTCAGAGGGCTATGACTAAATGCTGGCTTTGTCCGTCGGATTACACTTTTCCCTTTCGAAACAGCACAACTAAAAGCGCTATAATTCATCGCGCAGATACCTCGTGTTCCTCATCGAATCCACCTCACCAAAAGCTCGATTTCCAGAGTTTCACCAGCAAAAGTTGTTACATCTGCGAGTTAGCTTCACGCTACAATCAGAACGGGGTCCGGAAGATGAGTAACGAGGGAGATATGACCAAAATCGGGAAACCGCGCAAGTTGGGCCCGAAAACCTTACGCCTTCCGGGTAGGGCGTACCGCTTTTAGCACCATATCTCCCTCGTTTCTCGTCCATTTCACCCCATTTTGCTGTCGTTGCGAAGCTAACTCAGAGGGCTACGACTAAATGCTGGCTTTGTCCGTCGGATTACACTTTTACCCTATCGAAAGGCACAGCTAAAAGCTCTATGATTCATCGCGCAGATGCCTCGCATTCCTCATCGAATCTACCTCACCAAAAGCTCGATTTCCTGAGTTTCACAAATAGAAGTTGTTACATCAGCGAGTTAGCTTCGTGCTGCAATTAGAACGGGGTCTAGAAGATGAGTAACGAGGGAGATATGACCAAAATCGGGAAACCGCGCAAGTTGGGCCCGAAAACTTTACGCCATCCCGGTAGGCGTCCCGCTTTTAGTACCATATCTCCCTCGTTTCTCATCCATTTCACCCCGTTTTACTGTCGTTGCGAAGCTAACTCAGAGGGCTACGACTACATGATGGCTTTGTCTGTCGGATTACACTTTTACCCTTTCGAAAAAGCACAGCTAGAAGCTCTATGATTCATCGCTTAGATGCCTCGCGTTCCTTGTCGGATCTACCTCACCAAAAGCTCGATTTCCAGAGTTTCATAGATAGAAGTTGTTACATCAGCGAGTTAGCTTCGCTGCAATTAGAACGGGGTCCGGAAGATGAGTAACAAGGGAGATATGACCAAAATCGGGAAACCGCGCAACTTGGGCCCGAAAACCTTACGCCTTCCCGTAGGGCGTCTGCTTTTAGCACCATATCTCCCTCGTTTCTCATCCATTTCACCCCGTTTTACTGTCGTTGCGAAGCTAACTCAGAGGGCTATGACTACATGATGGCTTTGTCCGTCGGATTACACTTTTACCCTTTCGAAAAAGCACAGCTAAAAGCTCTATGATTCATCGCGTAGATGCCTCGCGTTCCTTGTCGAATCTACCCCACCAAAAGCTCGATTTCCTGAGTTTCACTGATAGAAGTTGTTACATGTGCGAGTTAGCTTCGCGCTGCAATCAGAACGGGGTCCAGAAGATGAGTAACGAGGGAGATATGACCAAAATTGGGAAACCGCGCAAGTTGGGCCCGAAAACCTTACGCCTTCCCGGTAGGCGTCTGGTTTTAGCACCATATCTCCCTCGTTTCTCATCCATTTGACCCTATTTTGCTGTCGTTGTGAAGCTAACTTAGAGGGCTACGACTACATGATGGCTTTGTCAGTCGGATTACACTTTTACCCTATCGAAAAGGCACGAATTAAAAGCTCTATGATTCATCGCGCAAATGCCTCGCATTCCTCATCGAATCTACCACACCAAAAGTTCGATTTCTTGAGTTTCATCAATAGAAGTTGTTAAATCTGCGAGTTAGCTTCGCGCTGCAATCAGAATGGGGTCCAGAAGGTGAGTAACGAGGGAGATATGACCAAAATCGGGAAACCGCGCAAGTTGGGCCCAAAAACCTTACGCCTTCCCAGTAGGTGTTTGCTTTTAGCACCATATCTCCCTCGTTTCTCATCCATTTCTCCCCCCGTTTTACTGTCGTTGCGAAGCTAACTCAGAGGGCTACGACTACATGATGGCTTTGTCTGTCGGATTACACTTTTACCCTTTCGAAAAAGCACTGCTAGAAGCTCTATTTTGCTGTCGTTGTGAAGCTAACTTAGAGGGCTACGACTACATGATGGCTTTGTCCGTCGGATTACACTTTTACCCTATCGAAAATGCACAGCTAAAAGCTCTATGATTCATCGCGCAAATGCCTCGCATTCCTCATCGAATCTACCACACCAAAAGTTCGATTTCTTGAGTTTCATCAATAGAAGTTGTTAAATCTGCGAGTTAGCTTCGCGCTGCAATCAGAATGGGGTCCAGAAGGTGAGTAACGAGGGAGATATGACCAAAATCGGGAAACCGCGCAAGTTGGGCCCAAAAACCTTACGCCTTCCCGGTAGGTGTTTGCTTTTAGCACCATATCTCCCTCGTTTCTCATCCATTTCACCCCGTTTTGTTGTCGTTATGAAGCTAACTCAAAGGGCTACGACTAAATGCTGGCTTTGTCCGTCGGATTACACTTTTACCCTTTCGAAAAAGCACAGCTAAAAGCTCTATGATTCATCGCATAGATGCCTTGCATTCCTCATCGAATCTACCTCACCAAAAGCTCGATTTCCTGAGTTTCACCAATAGAAGTTGTTACATAAGCGAGTTAGCTTCGCGTTGCAATTAGAACGGGGTCTAGAAGATGGGTAACGAGGGAGATATGACCAAAATCGGGAAACCGCGTAAGTTGGGCCCGAAAACCTTACGCCTTACCGGTAGTCGTCTGCTTTTAGCAGCATATCTCCCTCGTTTCTCATCCATTTCACCCTGTTTTGCTGTCGTTACGAAGCTAACTCAGAGGGCTACGACTAAATGATGGCTTTGTCCGTCGGATTACACTTTTACCTTTCGAAACAGCACAACTAAAAGCGCTATAATTCATCGCGCAGATACCTCGTGTTCCTCATCGAATCTACCTCACCAAAAGCTCGATTTCCTGAGTTTCACCAGCAAAAGTTGTTTCATCTGCGAGTTAGCTTCGCGCTACAATCAGAACGGGGTCCAGAAGATGAGTAACGAGGGAGATATGACCAAAATCGGGAAACCGCGCAAGTTGGGCCCGAAAACCTTATGCCTTCCCGGTAGGCGACTGCTTTTAGCACCATATCTCCCTCGTTTCTCGTCCATTTCACCCCATTTTGCTGTCGTTGCGAAGCTAACTCAGAGGGCTACGACTAAATGCTGGCTTTGTCCGTCGGATTACACTTTTACCCTATCGAAAGGCACAGCTAAAAGCTCTATGATTCATCGCGCAGATGCCTCGCATTCCTCATCGAATCTACCTCAGCAAAAGCTCGATTTCCTGAGTTTCACAAATAGAAGTTGTTACATCAGCGAGTTAGCTTCGCGCTGTAATTAGAACGGGGTCTAGAAGATGAGTAACGAGGGAGATATGACCAAAATCGGGAAACCGCGCAAGTTGGGCCCCAAAACCTTACGCCATCCCGGCAGGCGTCTGCTTTTAGTACCATATCTCCCTCGTTTCTCATCCATTTCACCCCGTTTTGCTGTCGTTGAGAAGCTAACTCAGAGGGCTACGACTACATGATCGCTTTGTCCATCGGATTACACTTTTACCCTTTCGAAAAAGCACAGCTAAAAGCGCTATGATTCATCGCATAAATGCCTCGCGTTCCTTGTCGAATTTACCTCACCAAAAGCTCGATTTCCTGAGTTTCATCGATAGAAGTTGTTACATCTGCGAGTTAGATTCGCGCTGCAATCAAAATGGGGTTCAAAATATGAGTAACGAGGAAGATATGACCAAATTCGAGAAACCGCACAAGTTGGGCCCGAAAACCTTACGCCTTCCCGGTAGGCGTCTGCTTTTAGTACCATATCTCCCTCGTTTCTCATCCATTTCACCCCGTTTTGCTGTTGTTGCGAAGCGAACTCAGAGGGATACGACTACATGATGGCTTTGTCTATCGAATTACACTTTTACCCTTTCGAAAAAGCACAGCTAAAAGTGCTATGATTCGTCGCGCAGATGCCTCACGTTCCTCGTCGAATCTACCTCACCAAAAGCTCGATTTCCTGAGTTTCACCGATAGAAGTTGTTACATATGCGAGTTAGCTTCACGCTGCAATCAGAACGGGGTCTAGAAGATGAGTAACGAGGGAGATATGACAAAAATCGGGAAACCGCGCAAGTTGGGCCCGAAAACCTTAAGCCTTCCCTGTAGGCGTCTGCTTTTAGCACCATCTCCCTAGTTTCTCATCCATTTCACCCCGTTTTGCTGTCGTTACGAAGCTAACTCAGAGGGCTACGACTACATGATGGCTTTGTCTATCGAATTACACTTTTACCCTTTCGAAAAAGCACAGCTAAAAGTGCTATGATTCATCGCGCAGATGCCTCACGTTCCTCGTCGAATCTACCTCACCAAAAGCTCGATTTCCTGAGTTTCACCGATAGAAGTTGTTACATCTGTGAGTTAGCTTCGCGCTGCAATTAGAACGGGGTCTAGAAGATGAGTAACGAGGGAGATATGACCAAAATCGGGAAACCGCGCAAGTTGGGCCCGAAAACCTTACGCCTTCCCGGTAGGCGTCTGCTGTTAGCACCATATCTCCCTCGTTTCTCATCCATTTCACCCCATTTTGCTGTCGTTGCAAAGCTAACTCAGAGGGCTACGACTAAATGCTGTCTTTGTCCGTCGGATTATACTTTTACCCTTTCGAAACAGCACAACTAAAAGCGCTACGATTCGTCGCGCTGATGCCTCATGTTCCTCATCGAATCTACCTCACCAAAAGCTCAATTTCCTGAGTTTCATCGATAGAAGTTGTTACATCTGCGAGTTAGCTTTGCGCTGCAATCAAAATGGGGTCCAGAAGATGAGTAACGAGGGAGATATGACCAAAATCGGGAAACCGCGCAAGTTGGGCCTAAAAACCTTACGCTATCCCGGTAGGCGTCTGCTTTTAGTACCATATCTCCCTCGTTTCTCATCCATTTCACCCCGTTTTTCTGTCGTTGCGAAGCTAACTCAGAAGGA
Source organism: Lavandula angustifolia (assembly GCA_028984105.1). Taxonomy (NCBI): domain Eukaryota; kingdom Viridiplantae; phylum Streptophyta; class Magnoliopsida; order Lamiales; family Lamiaceae; genus Lavandula; species Lavandula angustifolia. The sequence goes on along the minus strand of JAPVEC010000027.1, from coordinate 260,658 downwards.
TACGACTACATGATGGCTTTGTCTGTCGAATTACACTTTTACCCTTTCGAAAAAGCACAGCTAAAAGTGCTATGATTCGTCGCGCAGATGCCTCGCGTTCCTCGTCGAATCTACATCACCAAAAGCTCGATTTCCTGAGTTTCACCGATAGAAGTTGTTACATATGCAAGTTAGCTTCGCGCTGCAATCAGAACGGGGTCTAGAAGATGAGTAACGAGGGAGATATGACCAAAATTGGGAAACCGCACAAGTTGGGCCCGAAAACCTTACACCTTCCCGGTAGGCGTCTGCTTTTAGCACCATCTCCCTCGTTTCTCATCCATTTCACCCCGTTTTGCTGTCGTTTCGAAGCTAACTCAGAGGGCTACGACTACATGATGGCTTTGTCTGTCGAATTACACTTTTACCCTTTCGAAAAAGCACAGCTAAAAGCGCTATGATTCGTCGCGCAGATGCCTCATGTTCCTCGTCGAATCTACCTCACCAAAAGCTCGATTTCCTGAGTTTCACCAATAGAAGTTGTTACATCTGCGAGTTAGCTTCGCGCTACAATCAGAACGGGGTCTAGAAGATGAGTAACGAGGGAGATATGACCAAAATCGGGAAACCGCGCAAGTTGGGCCCGAAAACCTTACGCCTTCCCCGTAGGCGTCTAGTTTTAGCACCATATCTCCCTCGTTTCTCATCCATTTCACCCCATTTGGCTGTCGTTGTGAAGCTAACTTCGAGGGCTACGACTACATGATGGCTTTGTCCGTCAGATTATACTTTTACCCTTTTGAAAAGGCACAGCTAAAAGCTCTATGATTCATCGCGCTGATGCCTCATGTTCCTCATCGAATCTACCTCACCAAAAGCTCAATTTCCTGATTTTCACCGATTGAAGTTGTTACATCTGCGAGTTAGCTTCGCGATGCAATCAGAACGGGGTCTAGAAGATGAGTAACGAGGGAGATATGACCAAAATTGGGAAACCGCGCATGTTGGGCCCGAAAACCTTACGCCATCCCGGTAGGCGTCTGCTTTTAGTACCATATCTCCCCCGTTTCTCATCTATTTCACCCCGTTTTGCTGTCGTTGCGAAGCTAACTCAGAGGGCTATGACTACATGATGGCTTTGTCCATCGGATTACACTTTTACCCTTACGAAAAGCACGGCTTAGAAGCTCTATGATTCATCGCATAGATGCCTCGCGTTCCTTGTCGAATCAACCTCACCAAAAGCTCGATTTCCTGAGTTTCACCGATAGAAGTTGTTACATCTGTGAGTTAGCTTCGCGCTGCAATCAGAACGGGGTCCAGAAGATGAGTAACGAGGGAGATATGACCAAAATTGGGAAACCGCACAAGTTGGGCCTGAAAACCTTACACCTTCCCGGTAGGCGTCTGCTTTTAGCACCATATCTCCCTCATTTCTCATCCATTTCACTCCATTTTGCTTTCATTACGAAGCTAACTCCGAGGGCTACGACTACATGATGCCTTTGTCTGTCGGATTACACTTTTACCCTTTCGAAAAAGCACAGCTAGAAGCTCTATGATTCATCGCATAGATGCCTTGCATTCCTCATCGAATCTACCTCACCAAAAGCTCGATTTCCTGAGTTTCACCGATAGAAGTTGTTACATCAGCGAGTTAGCTTCACGCTGCAATTAGAACGGGGTCTAGAAGATGGGTAACGAGGGAGATATGACCAAAATCGGGAAACCGCGTAAGTTGGGCCCGAAAACCTTACGCCTTACCGGTAGGCGTCTGCTTTTAGCAGCATATCTCCCTCGTTTCTCATCCATTTCACCCTGTTTTGCTGTCATTGCGAAGCTAACTCAGAGGGCTACGACTAAATGCTGGCTTTGTCCGTCGGATTACAATTTTACCCTTTCGAAACAGCACAACTAAAAGCGCTATGATTCATCACACAGATGCCTCGTGTTCCTCATCGAATCTACCTCACCAAAAGCTCGATTTCATAAGTTTCACCGATAGAAGTTGTTACATCTGCGAGTTAGCTTCACGCTGCAATCAGAACGGGGTCTAGAAGATGGGTAACGAGGGAGATATGACAAAAATCGGGAAACCCCGCAAGTTGGGCCCGAAAACCTTACGCCTTCCCGGTAGGCGTCTGGTTTTAGCACCATATCTCCCTCGTTTCTCATCCATTTCAGCCCGTTTTGCTGTCGTTGTGAAGCTAACTTAGAGGGCTACGACTACATGATGGCTTTGTCCGTCGGATTACACTTTTACCCTATCAAAAAGGCACAGCTAAAAGCTCTATGATTCATTGCGCAGATGCCTCGCATTCCTCATCGAATCTACCTCACCAAAAGCTCGATTTCCTGAGTTTCACCGATAGAATTTGTTACATCAGCGAGTTAGCTTCGCGCTGCAATTAGAACGGGGTCCAGAAGATGAGTAACGAGGGAGATATGACCAAAATTGGGAAACCGCGCAAGTTGGGCCCGAAAACCTTACGCCTTCCCGGTAGGCGTCTGCTTTTAGCACCATATCTCCCTCGTTTCTCGTCCATTTCACCCCATTTTGCTGTCGTTGCGAAGCTAACTCAGAGGGCTACGACTAAATGCTGGCTTTGTCCGTCGGATTACACTTTTACCCTATCGAAAGGCACAGCTAAAAGCTCTATGATTCATCGCGCAGATGCCTCGCATTCCTCATCGAATCTACCTCACCAAAAGCTCGATTTCCTGAGTTTCACAAATAGAAGTTGTTACATCAGCGAGTTAGCTTCGCGCTACAATTAGAACGGGGTCTAGAAGATGAGTAACGAGGGAGATATGACCAAAATCGGGAAGCCGCGCAAGTTGGGCCCGAAAACCTTATGCCATCCCGGCAGGCGTCTGCTTTTAGTACCATATCTCCCTCGTTTCTCATCCATTTCACCCCGTTTTGCTGTCGTTGAGAAGCTAACTCAGAGGGCTACGACTACATGATCGCTTTTTCCATCGGATTACACTTTTACCCTTTCGAAAAAGCACAGCTAAAAGCTCTATGATTCATCGCATAGATGCCTCGCGTTCCTTGTCGAATTTACCTCACCAAAAGCTCGATTTCCTGAGTTTCATCGATAGAAGTTGTTACATCTGCGAGTTAGATTCGTGCTTCAATCAAAATGGGGTTCAGAAGATGAGTAACGAGGGAGATATGACCAAATTCGAGAAACCGCACAAGTTGGGCTCGAAAACCTTACGCCTTCCCGGTAGGCGTCTGCTTTTAGCACCGTATCTCCCTCGTTTCTCATCCATTTAACCACGTTTTGCTGTCGTTGTGAAGCTAACTCAGAGGGCTACGACTAAATGCTGGCTTTGTCCGTCGGATTACACTTTTGCCCTTTCGAAATAGCATAACTAAAAGCGTTATAATTCGTCACGCAGATGCCTCGTGTTCCTCATCGAATCTACCTCACCAAAAGCTCGATTTCCTGAGTTTCACCGGTAGAAGTTGTTACATCTATGAGTTAGCTTCGCGCTGCAATCAGAATGGGGTCCAGAAGATGAGTAACGAGGGAGATATGACCAAATTCGGGAAACCGCGCAAGTTGGGCCCGAAAACTTTACGCCATCCCGGTAGGCATCTGCTTTTAGTACCATATCTCCCTCGTTTCTCATCCATTTCACCCCATTTTACTGTTGTTGCAAAGCTAACTCAGAGGGCTACGACTACATGATGCCTTTGTCTGTCGGATTACACTTTTACCCTTTCGAAAAAGCACAGCTAGAAGCTCTATGATTCATCGCTTAGATGCCTCGCGTTCCTTGTCGAATCTACCTCACCAAAAGCTCGATTTCCAGAGTTTCATAGATAGAAGTTGTTACATCTGCGAGTTAGCTTCGCGCTGCAATTAGAACGGGGTCCAGAAGATGAGTAACGAGGGAGATATGACCAAAATCGGGAAACCGCGCAACTTGGGCCCGAAAACCTTACGCCTTCCCGGTAGGCGTCTGCTTTTAGCACCATATCTCCCTCGTTTCTCATCCATTTCACCCCGTTTTACTGTCGTTGCGAAGCTAACTCAGAGGGCTATGACTACATGATGGCTTTGTCCGTCGGATTACACTTTTACCCTTTCGAAAAAGCATAGCTAAAAGCTCTATGATTCATCGCATAGATGCCTCGCGTTCCTTGTCGAATCTACCTCACCAAAAGCTCGATTTCCTGAGTTTCACTGATAGAAGTTGTTACATGTGCGAGTTAGCTTCGCGCTGCAATTAGAACGGGGTCCAGAAGATGAGTAACGAGGGAGATATGACCAAAATTGGGAAACCGCGCAAGTTGGGCTCGAAAACCTTACGCCTTCCCGGTAGGCGTCTGGTTTTAGCACCATATCTCCCTCGTTTCTCATCCATTTGACCCTATTTTGCTGTCGTTGTGAAGCTAACTTAGAGGGCTACGACTACATGATGGCTTTGTCTGTCGGATTACACTTTTACCCTATCGAAAAGGCACAGCTAAAAGCTCTATGATTCATCGCGCAAATGCCTCGCATTCCTCATCGAATCTACCACACCAAAAGTTCGATTTCTTGAGTTTCATCAATAGAAGTTGTTAAATCTGCGAGTTAGCTTCGCGCTGCAATCAGAATGGGGTCCAGAAGGTGAGTAACGAGGGAGATATGACCAAAATCGGGAAACCGCGCAAGTTGGGCCCAAAAACCTTACGCCTTCCCGGTAGGTGTTTGCTTTTAGCACCATATCTCCCTCGTTTCTCATCCATTTCTCCCTGTTTTGCTGTCGTTGCGAAGCTAACTCAGAGGGCTATGACTAAATGCTGGCTTTGTCCGTCGGATTATAATTTTACCCTTTCAAAAAAGCACAACTAAAAGTGCTATTATTCGTTGCGCAGATGCCTCGTGTTCCTCATCGAATCTACCTCACCAAAAGCTCGATTTCCTAAGTTTCACCGATAGAAGTTGTTACATCTGCGAGTTAGCTTCACGCTGTAATCAGAACGGGGTCTAGAAGATGGGTAACGAGGGAGATATGACAAAAATCGGGAAACCCCGCAAGTTGGGCCCGAAAACCTTACGCCTTCCCGGTAGGCGTCTGGTTTTAGCACCATATCTCCCTCGTTTCTCATCCATTTCACCCCGTTTTGCTGTCGTTGTGAAGCTAACTTAGAGGGATACGACTACATGATGGCTTTGTCCGTCGGATTACCCTTTTACCCTATCAAAAAGGTACAGCGAAAAGCTCTATGATTCATTGCGCAGATGCCTCGCATTCCTCATCGAATCTACCTCACCAAAAACTCGATTTCCTGAGTTTCACCGATAGAAGTTGTTACATCAGCGAGTTAGCTTCGCGCTGCAATTAGAACGGGGTCCAGAAGATGAGTAACGAGGGAGATATGACCAAAATTGGGAAACCGCGCAAGTTGGGCCCAAAAACCTTACGCCTTCCCGGTAGGTGTTTGCTTTTAGCACCATATCTCCCTCGTTTCTCATCCATTTCACCCCGTTTTCCTGTCGTTATGAAGCTAACTCAAAGGGCTACGACTAAATGCTGGCTTTGTCCGTCGGATTACACTTTTACCCTTTCGAAAAAGCACAGCTAAAAGCTCTATGATTCATCGCATAGATGCCTTGCATTCCTCATCGAATCTACCTCACCAAAAGCTCGATTTCCTGAGTTTCACCGATAGAAGTTGTTACATCAGCGAGTTAGCTTCGCGCTGCAATTAGAACGGGGTCTAGAAGATGGGTAACGAGGGAGATATGACCAAAATCGGGAAACCGCGTAAGTTGGGCCCGAAAACCTTACGCCTTACCGGTAGGCGTCTGCTTTTAGCAGCATATCTCCCTCGTTTCTCATCCATTTCACCCTGTTTTGCTGTCGTTGCGAAGCTAACTCAGAGGGCTACGACTAAATGCTAGCTTTGTCCGTCGGATTACAATTTTACCCTTTCGAAACAGCACAACTAAAAGCGCTATGATTCATCACACAGATGCCTCATGTTCCTCATCGAATCTACCTCACCAAAAGCTCGATTTCATAAGTTTCACCGATAGAAGTTGTTAGATCTGCGAGTTAGCTTCACGCTGCAATCAGAACGGAGTCTAGAAGATGGGTAACGAGGGAGATATGACAAAAATCGGGAAACCCCGCAAGTTGGGCCCGAAAACCTTACGCCTTCCCGGTAGGCGTCTGGTTTTAGCACCATATCTCCCTCGTTTCTCATCCATTTCAGCCCGTTTTGCTGTCGTTGTGAAGCTAACTTAGAGGGCTACGACTACATGATGGCTTTGTCCATCGGATTACACTTTTACCCTATCAAAAAGGCACAGCTAAAAGCTCTATGATTCATTGCGCAGATGCCTCGCATTCCTCATCGAATCTACCTCACCAAAAGCTCGATTTCCTGAGTTTCACCAATAGAATTTGTTACATCAGCGAGTTAGCTTCGCGCTGCAATTAGAACGGGGTCCAGAAGATGAGTAACGAGGGAGATATGACCAAAATCGGGAAACCGCGCAAGTTGGGCCCAAAAACCTTACGCCTTCCCGGTAGGTGTTTGCTTTTCGCACCATATCTCCCTCGTTTCTCATCCATTTCACCCCGTTTTGCTATCGTTATGAAGCTAACTCAAAGGGCTACGACTAAATGCTGGCTTTGTCCGTCGTATTACACTTTTACCCTTTCGAAAAAGCATAGCTAAAAGCTCTATGATTCATCGCATAGATGCCTTGCATTCCTCATCGAATCTACCTCACCAAAAGCTCGATTTCCTGAGTTTCACCGATAGAAGTTGTTACATCAGCGAGTTAGCTTCGCGCTGCAATTAGAACGGGGTCTAGAAGATGGGTAACGAGGGAGATATGACCAAAATCGGGAAACCGCGTAAGTTGGGCCCGAAAACCTTACGCCTTCCCGGTAGGCGTCTGCTTTTAGCAGCATATCTCCCTCGTTTCTCATCCATTTCACCCTGTTTTGCTCTCGTTACGAAGCTAACTCAGAGGGCTACGACTAAATGCTGGCTTTGTCCGTCGGATTACACTTTTACCTTTCGAAACAGCACAACTAAAAGCGCTATAATTCATCGCGCAGATACCTCGTGTTCCTCATCGAATCTACCTCACCAAAAGCTCGATTTCCTGAGTTTCATCGATAGAAGTTGTTACATCTGTGAGTTAGCTTCGCACTCCAATCAAAATGGGGTTCAGAAGATGAGTAACGAGGGAGATATGACCAAAATCGGGAAACCGCGCAAGTTGGGCCCGAAAACCTTACGCCTTCCCGGTAGGCGTCTGCTTTTAGCACCGTATCTCCCTCGTTTCTCATCCATTTAACCCCGTTTTGCTGTCGTTGCGAAGCTAACTCAGAGGGCTATGACTAAATGCTGGCTTTGTCCGTCGGATTACACTTTTCCCTTTCGAAACAGCACAACTAAAAGCGCTATAATTCATCGCGCAGATACCTCGTGTTCCTCATCGAATCTACCTCACCAAAAGCTCGATTTCCTGAGTTTCACCAGCAGAAGTTGTTACATCTGCGAGTTAGCTTCGCGCTACAATCAGAACGGGGTCCAGAAGATGAGTAACGAGGGAGATATGACCAAAATCGGGAAACCGCGCAAGTTGGGCCCGAAAACCTTACGCCTTCCCGGTAGGCGTCTGCTTTTAGCACCATATCTCCCTCGTTTCTCGTCCATTTCACCCCATTTTGCTGTCGTTGCGAAGCTAACTCAGAGGGCTACGACTAAATGCTGGCTTTGTCCGTCGGATTACACTTTTACCCTATCGAAAGGCACAGCTAAAAGCTCTATGATTCATCGCGCAGATGCCTCGCATTCCTCATCGAATCTACCTCACCAAAAGCTCGATTTCCTGAGTTTCACAAATAGAAGTTGTTACATCAGCGAGTTAGCTTCGCGCTGCAATTAGAACGGGGTCTAGAAGATGAGTAACGAGGGAGATATGACCAAAATCGGGAAACCGCGCAAGTTGGGCCCGAAAACCTTACGCCTTCCCGGTAGGCGTCTGCTGTTAGCACCATATCTCCCTCGTTTCTCATCCATTTCACCCCGTTTTGCTGTCGTTGCAAAGCTAACTCAGAGGGCTACGACTAAATGCTGTCTTTGTCCGTCGGATTATACTTTTACCCTTTCGAAACAGCACAACTAAAAGCGCTACGATTCGTCGCGCTGATGCCTCATGTTCCTCATCGAATCTACCTCACCAAAATCTTAATTTCCTGAGTTTCATCGATAGAAGTTGTTACATCTGCGAGTTAGCTTCGCGCTGCAATCAAAATGGGGTCCAGAAGATGAGTAACGAGGGAGATATGACCAAAATCGGGAAACCGCGCAAGTTGGGCCCAAAAACCTTACGCCTTCCCGGTAGGCGTCTGCTTTTAGTACCATATCTCCCTCGTTTCTCATCCATTTCACCCCGTTTTTCTGTCGTTGCGAAGCTAACTCAGAGGGATACGACTAAATGCTGGCTTTGTCCGTCGGATTACACTTTTACCCTATCGAAAGGCACAGCTAAAAGCTCTATGATTCATCGCGCAGATGCCTCGCATTCCTCATCGAATCTACCTCACCAAAAGCTCGATTTCCTGAGTTTCACAAATAGAAGTTGTTACATCAGCGAGTTAGCTTCGCGCTGCAATTAGAACGGGGTCTAGAAGATGAGTAACGAGGGAGATATGACCAAAATCGGGAAACCGCGCAAGTTGGGCCCGAAAACCTTACGCCTTCCCGGTAGGCGTCTGCTTTTAGCAGCATATCTCCCTCGTTTCTCATCCATTTCACCCTGTTTTGCTCTCGTTGCGAAGCTAACTCAGAGGGGTACGACTAAATGCTAGCTTTGTCCGTCGGATTACACTTTTACCCTTTCGAAAAAGCACAGCTAAAAGCTCTATGATTCATCGCATAGATGCCTCGCGTTCCTTGTCGAATTTACCTCACCAAAAGCTTGATTTCCTGAGTTTCATCGATAGAAGTTGTTACATCTGCGAGTTAGCTTCGTGCTACAATCAAAATGGGGTCCAGAAGATGAGTAACGAGGGAGATATGACCAAAATCGGGAAACCGCGCAAGTTGGGCCTAAAAACCTTACGCTATCCCGGTAGGCGTCTGCTTTTAGTACCATATCTCCCTCGTTTCTCATCCATTTCACCCCGTTTTGCTGTTGTTGCGAAGCTAACTCAGAGGGATACGACTGCATGATGGCTTTGTCTATCGAATTACACTTTTACCCTTTCGAAAAAGCACAGCTAAAAGTGCTATGATTCGTCGCGCAGATGCCTCACGTTCCTCATCGAATCTACCTCACCAAAAGGTCAATTTCCTGAGTTTCACCGATAGAAGTTGTTACATATGCGAGTTAGCTTCACGCTGCAATCAGAACGGGGTCTAGAAGATGAGTAACGAGGGAGATATGACAAAAATCGGGAAACCGCGCAAGTTGGGCCCGAAAACCTTAAGCCTTCCCTGTAGGCGTCTGCTTTTAGCACCATCTCCCTAGTTTCTCATCCATTTCACCCCGTTTTGCTGTCGTTGCGAAGCTAACTCAGAGGGCTACGACTACATGATGGCTTTGTCTCTCGAATTACACTTTTACCCTTTCGAAAAAGCATAGCTAAAAGTGCTATGATTCGTCGCGCAGATGCCTCACGTTCCTCATCGAATCTACCTCACCAAAAGCTCGATTTCCTGAGTTTCACCGATAGAAATTGTTACATCTGTGAGTTAGCTTCGCGCTGCAATCAGAACGGGGTCTAGAAGATGAGTAACGAGGGAGATATGACCAAAATCGGGAAACCGCGCAAGTTGGGCCCGAAAACCTTACGCCTTCCCGGTAGGCGTCTGCTTTTAGCACCATATCTCCCTTGTTTCTCATCCATTTCACCCCGTTTTGCTGTCGTTGCAAAGCTAACTCAGAGGGCTACGACTAAATGCTGTCTTTGTCCGTCGGATTATACTTTTACCCTTTTGAAACAGCACAACTAAAAGCGCTACGATTTGTCGCGCTGATGCCTCATGTTCCTCATCGAATCTACCTCACCAAAAGCTCAATTTCCTGAGTTTCATCGATAGAAGTTGTTACATCTGCGAGTTAGCTTCGCGCTGCAATCAAAATGGGGTCCAGAAGATGAGTAACGAGGGAGATATGACCAAAATTGGGAAACCGCGCAAGTTGGGCCTAAAAACCTTACGCTATCCCGGTAGGCGTCTGCTTTTAGTACCATATCTCCCTCGTTTCTCATCCATTTCACCCCGTTTTTCTGTCGTTGCGAAGCTAACTCAGAGGGATATGACTAAATGCTGTCTTTGTCCGTCGGATTATACTTTTACCCTTTCGAAACAGCACAACTAAAAGCGCTACGATTCGTCGCGCAGATGCCTCGCGTTCCTCATCGAATCTACCTCACCAATAGCTCGATTTCCTGAGTTTCACCGATAGAAGTTGTTACATATGCGAGTTAGCTTCGCGCTGCAATCAGAATGGGGTCTAGAAGATGAGTAACGAGGGAGATATGACCAAAATTGGGAAACCGCACAAGTTGGGCCCGAAAACCTTACACCTTCCCGGTAGGCGTCTGCTTTTAGCACCATCTCCCTCGTTTCTCATCCATTTCACCCCGTTTTGCTGTCGTTTCGAAGCTAACTCAGAGGGCTACGACTACATGATGGCTTTGTCTGTCGAATTACACTTTTACCCTTTCGAAAAAGCACAGCTAAAAGTGCTATGATTCGTCGCGCAGATGCCTCATGTTCCTCGTCGAATCTACCTCACCAAAAGCTCGATTTCCTGAGTTTCACCGATAGAATTTGTTACATCTGCGAGTTAGCTTCGCGCTACAATCAGAACGGGGTCTAGAAGATGAGTAACGAGGGAGATATGACCAAAATCTGGAAACCGCGCAAGTTGGGCCCGAAAACCTTACGCCTTCCCCGTAGGCGTCTAGTTTTAGCACCATATCTCCCTCGTTTCTCATCCATTTCACCCCATTTGGCTGTCGTTGTGAAGCTAACTTCGAGGGCTACGACTACATGATGGCTTTGTCCGTCAGATTATACTTTTACCCTTTTGAAAAGGCACAGCTAAAAGCTCTATGATTCGTCGCGCTGATGCCTCATGTTCCTCATCGAATCTACCTCACCAAAAGCTTAATTTCCTGATTTTCACCGATTGAAGTTGTTACATCTGCGAGTTAGCTTCGCGATGCAATCAGAACGGGGTCTAGAAGATGAGTAACGAGGGAGATATGACAAAAATTGGGAAACCGCGCATGTTGGGCCCGAAAACCTTACGCCATCCCGGTAGGCGTCTGCTTTTAGTACCATATCTCCCCCGTTTCTCATCTATTTCACCCCGTTTTGCTGTCGTTGCGAAGCTAACTCAGAGGGCTATGACTACATGAAGGCTTTGTCCATCGGATTACACTTTTACCCTTACGAAAAAGCACAGCTAGAAGCTCTATGATTCATCGCATAGATGCCTCGCGTTCCTTGTCGAATCTACCTCACCAAAAGCTTGATTTCCTGAGTTTCACCGATAGAAGTTGTTACATCTGTGAGTTAGCTTCGCGCTGCAATCAGAACGGGGTCCAAAAGATGAGTAACGAGGGAGATATGACCAAAATTGGGAAACCGCACAAGTTGGGCCTGAAAACCTTACACCTTCCCGGTAGGCGTCTGCTTTTAGCACCATATCTCCCTCGTTTCTCATCCATTTCACTCCATTTTGCTGTCGTTGCGAAGCTAACTCCGAGGGCTACGACTAAATGCTGGCTTTTTCCGTCGGATTACACTTTTAACCTTTCGAAACAACACAACTAAAAGCGCTATGATTCGTCGCGCAAATGCCTCATGTTCCTCATCGAATCTACCTCACCAAAAGCTCGATTTCCTGATTTTCACCAATAAAAGTTGTTACATCTGCGAGTTAGCTTCGCGCTGCAATCAGAACGGGGTCTAGAATATGAGTAACGAGGGAAATATGACCAAAATCGGGAAACCGCGCAAGTTGGGCCCGAAAACCTTATGCCTTCCCGGTAGGCGTCTAGTTTTAGCACCATATCTCCCTCGTTTCTCATCCATTTCACCCCATTTGGCTGTCGTTGTGAAGCTAACTTCGAGGGCTATGACTACATGATGGCTTTGTCCGTCAGATTATACTTTTACCCTTTTGAAAACGCACAGCTAAAAGCTCTATGATTCATTGCGCAGATGCCTCGCATTCCTTATCGAATCTACCTCACCAAAAGCTCGATTTCCTGAGTTTCACCGTAGAAGTTGTTACATCAGCGAGTTAGCTTCGCGCTGCAATTAGAACGGGGTCTAGAAGATGAGTAACGAGGGAGATATGACCAAAATCGGGAAACCGCGTAAGTTGAGCCCGAAAACCTTAAGCCTTCCCGGTAGGCGTCTGCTTTTAGCACCATATCTCCCTCGTTTCTCATCCATTTCACCCCGTTTTGCTGTCGTTGCGAAGCTAACTCAGAGGGCAACGACTATATGATGGCTTTGTCTATCGAATTACACTTTTACCCTTTCGAAAAGCACAGCTAAAAGTGCTATGATTCGTCGCGCAGATGCCTCACGTTCCTCGTCAAATCTACCTCACCAAAAGCTCGATTTCTTGAGTTTCACCGATAGAAGTTGTTACATCTGCGAGTCAGCTTCGCGCTGCAATCAGAACGGGGTCTAGAAGATGAGTAACGAGGGAGATATGACCAAAATCAGGAAACCGCGCAAGTTGGGCCCGAAAACCTTACGCCTTCCCGGTAGGCATCTGCTTTTAGCACCATATCTCCCTCGTTTCTCATCCATTTCACCCCGTTTTGCTGTCGTTGCCAAGCTAACTCAGAGGGCTAAGACTAAATGCTGTCTTTGTCCGTCGGATTACACTTTTACCCTTTCGAAATAGCACAACTAAAAGCGCTATGATTCGTCGCGCAGATGCCTCATGTTCCTCATCAAATCTACCTCACCAAAAACTTGATTTCCTGATTTTCACCGATAGAAGTTGTTACATCTGCAAGTTAGCTTCGCGCTGCAATCAGAACGGGGTCTAGAAGATGAGTAACGAGGGAGATATGACCAAAATTGGGAAACCGCGCAAGTTGGGCCCGAAAACCTTACGCCATCCCGGTAGGCGTCTGCTTTTAGTACCATATCTCCCCCGTTTCTCATCTATTTCACCCTGTTTTGTTGTCATTGCAAAGCTAACTCAGAGGGCTACGACTACATGATGGCTTTGTCCGTCGGATTACACTTTTACCCTTACGAAAACGCACAGCTAGAAGCTCTATGATTCATCGCATAGATGCCTCGTGTTCCATGTCGAATCTACCTCACCAAAAGCTCGATTTCCTGAGTTTCACCGATAGAAGTTGTTACATCTGCGAGTTAGCTTCGCGCTGCAATCAGAACGGGGTCCAGAAGATGAGTAACGAGGGAGATATGACCAAAATCGGGAAACCGCGCAAGTTGGGCCCGAAACCTTACGCCTTCCCGGTAGGCATCTGGTTTTAGCACCATATCTTCCTCGTTTCTCATCCATTTCACCCCATTTGGCTGTCGTTGTGAAGCTAACTTAGAGGGCTACGACTACATGATGGCTTTGTCCGCCGGATTATACTTTTACCCTATCGAAAAGGCATAGCTAAAAGCTCTATGATTCATTGAGCAGATGCCTCGCATTCCTTATCGAATCTACCTCACCAAAAGCTCGATTTCCAGAGTTTCACCATAGAAGTTGTTACATCAGCGAGTTAGCTTCGTGCTGCAATTAGAACGGGGTCTAGAAGATGAGTAACGAGGGAGATATGACCAAAATCGGGAAACCGCGGAAGTTGAGCCCGAAAACATTAAGCCTTCCCGGTAGGCGTCTGTTTTTAGCACCATATCTCCCTCGTTTCTCATCCATTTCACCCCGTTTTGCTGTCGTTGCGAAGCTAACTCAGAGAGCTACGACTATATTATGGCTTTGTCTGTCGAATTACACTTTTACCCTTTCGAAAAGCACAGCTAAAAGTGCTATAATTTGTCGCGTAGATGCCTCACGTTCCTCATCGAATCTACCTCACCAAAAGCTCGATTTCCTGAGTTTCACCGATAGAAGTTGTTACATCTGCGAGTTAGCTTCGCGCTACAATCAGAACGGGGTCTAGAAGATGAGTAACGAGGGAGATATGACAAAAATCGGGAAACCGCGCAAGTTGGGCCCGAAAACCTTACGCCTTCCCGGTAGGCGTCTGCTTTTAGCACCATATCTCCCTCGTTTCTCATCCATTTCACCCCGTTTTGCTGTCGTTGCAAAGCTAACTCAGAGGGCAACGACTAAATGCTATCTTTGTCCATCGGATTACACTTTTACCCTTTCGAAACAGCTCAACTAAAAGCGCTATGATTCGTCACGCAGATGCCTCATGTTCCTCATCGAATCTACCTCACCAAAACTCGATTTCCTGATTTTCACCGATAGAAGTTGTTACATCAGCGAGTTAGCTTCGCTCTGCAATCAGAACGGGGTCTAGAAGATGAGTAACGAGGGAGATATGACCAAAATTGGGAAACCGCGCAAGTTGGGCCCGAAAACCTTACGCCATCCCGGTAGGCGTCTGCTTTTAGTACCATATCTCCCCCGTTTCTCATCTATTTCACCCCGTTTTGCTGTCATTGCGAAGCTAACTCTCAGGGCTGCGACTACATGATGGCTTTGTCCGTCGGATTACACTTTTACCCTTACGAAAAAGCACAGCTAGAAGCTCTATGATTCATCGCATAGATGCCTCGCGTTCCTTGTCGAATCTACCTCACCAAAAGCTCGATTTCCTAAGTTTCTCCGATAGAAGTTGTTACATCTGCGAGTTAGCTTCGCGCTGCAATCAGAACAGGGTCCAGAAGATGACTAACGAGAGAGATATAACCAAAATCGGGAAACCGTGCAAGTTGGGCCCGAAAACCTTACGCCTTCCCGGTAGGCGTCTGCTTTTAGCACCATATCTCCCTCGTTTCTCATCCATTTCACTCCATTTTGCTGTCGTTGCGAAGCTAACTCAGAGGGCTACGACTAAATGCTGGCTTTGTCCGTCGAATTACACTTTTACCCTTTTGAAACAGCACAACTAAAAGCGCTATGATTCGTCGCGCAGATGCCTCATGTTCCTCATCGAATCTACCTCACCAAAAGCTCGATTTCCTGATTTTCACCAATAAAAGTTGTTACATCTGCGAGTTATCTTCGCGCTGCAATTAGAACGGGGTCTAGAAGATGAGTAACGAGGGAGATATGACCAAAATCGGGAAACCGCGGAAGTTGGGCCCGAAAACCTTACGCCTTCTCGGTAGGCGTCTGCTTTTAGCACCATATCTCCCTCGTTTCTCATCCATTTCACCCCATTTTGTTGTCGTTGTGAAGCTAACTTAGAGGGCTACGACTACATGATGGCTTTGTCCATCGAATTATAATTTTACCCTATCGAAAAGGCACAGCTAAAAGCTCTATGATTCATTGCGCAGATGCCTCGCATTCCTTATCGAATCTACCTCACCAAAAGCTTGATTTCCTGAGTTTCACTGTAGAAGTTGTTACATCAGCGAGTTAGCTTCGCGCTGCAATTAGAACGGGGTCTAGAAGATGAGTAACGAGGGAGATATGACCAAAATCGGGAAACCGCGTAAGTTGGGCCCGAAAACCTTAAACCTTCCCGGTAGGCGTCTGCTTTTAGCACCATATCTCCCTCGTTTCTCATCCATTTCACCCCATTTTACTGTCGTTGCGAAGCTAACTCAGAGGGCTACGACTACATAATGGCTTTGTCCGTCGGATTACACTTTTACCATTTTGAAAAAGCACAGCTAAAAGCTCTATGATTCATCGCGTAGATGCCTCGCGTTCCTTGTCAAATCTACCTCACCAAAAACTCGATTTCCTGAGTTTCACTGATAGAATTTGTTACATCTGCGAGTTAGCTTCGCGCTGCAATCAGAACGGGGTCCAGAAGATGAGTAACGAGGGAGATATGACCAAAATCGGGAAACCGCGCAAGTTGGGCCCGAAAACCTTACGCCTTCCCGGTAGGCGTCTGCTTTTAGCACAATATCTCCCTCGTTTCTCATCCATTTCACCCTGTTTTGCTGTCGTTGCGAAGCGAACTCAGAGGGCTACGACTACATGATGGCTTTGTCCATCGGATTACACTTTTACCCTTTTGAAAAAGCACTGCTAAAAGCTCTATGATTCATCGCATAGATGCCTCGCGTTCCTTGTCAAATTTACCTCACCAAAAGCTCGATTTCCTGTGTTTCATCGATAGAAGTTGTTACATCTACGAGTTAGCTTCGCGCTGGAATCAGAATGGGGTCCAGAAGATGAGTAACGAGGGAGATATGACCAAAATCGGGAAACCGCGCAAGTTGGGCCCGAAAACCGTACGCCTTCCCGGTAGGCGTTTGCTTTTAGCACCATATCTCCCTCGTTTCTCATCCATTTCACCCCGTTTTGCTGTCGTTGCGAAGCTAACTCAGAGGGCTACGACTAAATGCTGGCTTTGTCCGTCGGATTACACTTTTACCCTTTCGAAATAGCACAACTAAAAGCGCTATGATTCATCGCGCAGATACCTCTTGTTCCTCATCGAATCTATCTCACCAAAAGCTCGATTTCTTGAGTTTCACTGATAGAAGTTGTTACATCTATGAGTTAGCTTCGTG
Source organism: Lavandula angustifolia (assembly GCA_028984105.1). Lineage (NCBI taxonomy): Eukaryota > Viridiplantae > Streptophyta > Magnoliopsida > Lamiales > Lamiaceae > Lavandula > Lavandula angustifolia. Next base: position 243,980 of record JAPVEC010000027.1, on the reverse strand, counting down.
CTGCAATCAGAACGGGGTCTAGAAGATGAGTAACGAGGGAGATATGACAAAAATCGGGAAACCGCGCTAGTTGGTCCCGAAAACCTTACGCCTTCCCGGTAGGCGTCTGGTTTTAGCACCATATCTCCCTCGTTTCTCATCCATTTCACCCTGTTTTGCTGTCGTTGTGAAGTTAACTTAGAGGGCTACGACTACATGCTGGCTTTGTCCGTCGGATTGCAATTTTACCCTTTCGAAAAAGCACAGCTAAAAGCGCTATGATTCATCGAGCAGATGCCCGCGTTCCTCGTCGAATCTACCTTACCAAAAGCTCGATTTCCTGAGTTTCACCGATAGAAGTTGTTACATCTATGAGTTAGCTTCGCGCTGCAATAAGAACGGGGTCTAGAAGATGAGTAACGAGGGAGATATTACAAAAATCGGGAAACCGCGCAAGTTGGGCCCGAAAACCTTATGCCTTCCCGGTAGGCGTCTGGTTTTAGCACCATATCTCCCTCGTTTCTCATCCATTTCAACCCGTTTTGCTGTCGTTGTGAAGCTAACTTAGAGGGCTACGACTACATGCTGGCTTTGTCCGTCGGATTGCACTTTTACCCTTTCGAAAAAGCATAGCTAAAAGCGCTATGATTTATCGCGCAGATGCCTCGCGTTCCTCATCGAATCTACCTCACCGAAAGCTCGATTTCCTGAGTTTCACCGATGGAAGTTGTTACATATGTGAGTTAGCTTTGCGCTGCAATAAGAACGGGGTCTAGAAGATGAGTAACGAGGGACATATGACCAAAATCGGGAAACCGCGCAAGTTGGGCCCGAAAACCTTACGCCTTCCCGGTAGGCGTCTGCTTTTAGCACCATATCGCCCTCGTTTCTCATTCATTTCACCCCGTTTTACTGTCATTGCGAAGCGAACTCAGAGGGCTACGACTACATTATGGCTTTGTCCGTCGGATTACACTTTTACCCTTTCGAAAAAGCATAGCTAAAAGCTCTATGATTCATCACTTAGATACCTCGCGTTCCTTATCGAATTTACCTCACCAAAAGCTCGATTTCCTGAGTTTCACTGATAGAAGTTATTACATCTGCGAGTTAGCTTTGCGCTGCAATCAAAACGGGGTCCAAAAGATGAGTAACGAGGGAGATATAACCAAAATCGGGAAACCGTGCAAGTTGGGCCCGAAAACCTTACGCCTTCCCGGTAGGCGTCTGGTTTTAGCACCATATCTCCCTCGTTTCTCATCCATTTCACCCCGTTTTGCTGTCGTTGTGAAGTTAACTTAGAGGGCTACGACTACATGCTGCCTTGTCCGTCGGATTGCAATTTTACCCTTTCGAAAAAGCACAGCTAAAAGCGCTATGATTCATCGAGCAGATGCCCGCGTTCCTCATCGAATCTACCTTACCAAAAGCTCGATTTCCTGAGTTTCACCGATAGAAGTTGTTACATCTATGAGTTAGCTTCGCGCTGCAATAAGAACGGGGTCTAGAAGATGAGTAACGAGGGAGATATTACAAAAATCGGGAAACCGCGCAAGTTGGGCCCGAAAACCTTATGCCTTCCCGGTAGGCGTCTGGTTTTAGCACCATATCTCCCTCGTTTCTCATCCATTTCACCCCGTTTTGCTGTCGTTGTGAAGCTAACTTAGAGGGCTACGACTACATGCTGGCTTTGTCCGTCGGATTGCAATTTTACCCTTTCGAAAAAGCACAACTAAAAGCGCTATGATTCATCGAGATTACACTTATGGCTTTGTCCGTCGGATTACACTTTTACCCTTTCGAAAAATCACAGCTAAAAGCTCTATGATTCATTGCATAGATACCTCGTGTTCCTTGTCGAATCTACCTCACCAAAAGTTCGATTTCCTGAGTTTTACCGATAGAAGTTATTACATCTGCGAGTTAGATTCGCGCTGCAATCAGAACAGGGTCCAGAAGATGAGTAACGAGGGAGATATGACCAAAATCAGGAAACCGCGCAAGTTGGGCCCGAAAACCTTACGCCTTCCCGGTAGGCGTCTGCTTTTAGCACCATATCTCCCTCGTTTCTCATCCATTTCACCCCTTTTTGCTGTTGTTGCGAAGCTAACTCAGAGGGCTACGACTAAATGCTGGCTTTGTCCATCGGATTACACTTTTACCCTTTCGAAACAGCACAACTAAAAGCGCTATGATTTGTCGCGCAGATACCTCATGTTCCTCGTCGAATCTACCTAACCAAAAGCTTGATTTTTGGAGTTTCACTGATAGAAGTTGTTACATCTGTGAGTTATCTTCGTGATGCAATCAGAACGGGGTCTAGAAGATGAGTAACGAGGGAGATATGACAAAAATCAGGAAACAGCGCAAGTTGGGCCCGAAAACCGTATGCCTTCCCGGTAGGCGTCTGGTTTTAGCACCATCTCTCCCTCGTTTCTCATCCATTTCACCCCTTTTTGCTGTCGTTGCGAAACTAACTCAGAGGGCTACGACTAAATGCTGGCTTTGTCCTTCGGATTACACTTTTACCCTTTCGAAACAGCACAACTAAAAGCGCTATGGTTCGTCGTGCAGATGCCTCATGTTCCTCGTCAAATATACCTCACCAAAAGCTCGATTTCCTGAGTTTCACTGATAGAAGTTGTTACATCTTTGAGTTAGCTTCGCGCTGCAATCAGAACGGGGTCTAGAAGATGAGTAACAAGGGAGATATGACAAAAATCGGGAAACCGCGCAAGTTGGGCCCGAAAACCTTACGCCTTCCCGGTAGGCGTCTGGTTTTAGCACCATATCTCCCTCGTTTCTCATCCATTTCACCCTGTTTTGCTGTCGTTGTGAAGCTAACTTAGAGGGCTACGACTACATGCTGGCTTTGTCCGTCGGATTGCAATTTTACCCTTTCGAAAAAGCACAACTAAAAGCGCTATGATTCATCGAGCAGATGTCTCGCGTTCCTCGTCGAATCTACCTTACCAAAAGCTCGATTTTCTGAGTTTCACCGATAGAAGTTGTTACATCTACGAGTTAGCTTCGCGCTGCAATAAGAACGGGGTCTAGAAGATGTGTAACGAGGGAGATATTACAAAAATCGGGAAACCGCGCAAGTTGGGCCCGAAAACCTTATGCCTTCCCGTAGGCGTCTGGTTTTAGCACCATATCTCCCTCGTTTCTCATCCATTTCACCCCGTTTTGCTGTCGTTGTGAAGCTAACTTAGAGGGCTACGACTACATGGTGGCTTTGTCCGTCGGATTGCACTTTTACCCTTTCGAAAAAGCATAGCTAAAAGCACTATGATTTATCGCGCAGATGCCTCGCATTCCTCGTCGAATCTACCTCACCGAAAGCTTGATTTCCTGAGTTTCACCGATAGAAGTTGTTACATATGTGAGTTAGCTTTGCGCTGCAATCAGAACAGGGTGTAGAAGATGAGTAACGAGGAAGATATGACCAAAATCGGGAAACCGCGCAAGTTGGGCCCGAAAACCTTACGCCTTCCCGGTAGGCGTCTGCTTTTAGCACCATATCGCCCTCGTTTCTCATCCATTTCACCCCGTTTTACTGTAATTGCAAAGCTAACTCAGAGGGCTACGACTACATGATGGCTTTGTCCATCGGATTACACTTTTACCCTATCGAAAAGGCACAGCTAAAAGCTCCATGATTCATCGCGCAGATGCCTCGCGTTCCTCATCGAATCTACCTCACCAAAAGCTTGATTTCCTGAGTTTCACCGATAGAAGTTGTTACATCTGGGAGTTATCTTCGCGTTACAATAATAACGGGGTCTAGAAGATGAGTAACGAGGGAGATATGACAAAAATCGGGAAATCGCGCAAGTTGGGCCCGAAAACCTTACGCCTTCCCAGTAGGAGTCTGGTTTTAGCACCATATCTCCCTCGTTTCTCATCCATTTCACCCCGTTTTGCTGTCGTTGTGAAGCTAACTTAGAGGGCTACGACTACGTGCTGGCTTTGTTCGTCGGATTACACTTTTACCCTTTCGAAAAAGCACAGCTAAAAGTTCTATGATTCATTGCATAGATGCCTCAGGTTCCTCGTCGAATCTACCTCACCAAAAGCTTGATTTCCTTAGTTTCACCTATAGAAGTTTGTTACATCTGCGAGTTACCTTCGCGCTGCAATCATAACGGGGTCCAGAAGATGAGTAACGAGGGAGATATGACCAAAATCGGGAAACCGCGCAAGTTGGGCCCGAAAACCATATGCCTTCCCGGTAGGCGTCTGCTTTTAGCACCATATCTCCCTCGTTTCTCATCTATTACACCCCGTTTTGCTGTCGTTGCGAAGCCAACTCAGAGTTCTACGACTACATACTGGCTTTGTTTGTCGGATTGCACTTTTACCATTTCGAAATAGCATAGCTAACAGCGCCATGATTTGTCGCGCAGATACCTTGCGTTCCTCATCGAATCTACCTCACCAAAAGCTTGATTTCCTGAGTTTCACCAATAGACGTTGTTACATCTGCAAGTTAGCTTCGTGATGCAATCAGAACGGGGTCTAGAAGATGAGTAACGAGGGAGAAATGACCAAAATCGGGAAACCGCGCAAATTGGGCCCGAAAACCTTACGCCTTCCCGTTAGGCGTCTGCTTTGAGCATCATATCTCCCTCATTTCTCATCCATTTCACCCCGTTTTGCTGTCATTGTGAAGCTAACTCAAAGGGCTACGACTACATGCTGGCTTTGTCTGTTGGATTACACTTTTACCCTTTCGAAAAAGCACAGCTAAAAGTGCTATGATTCATCGCGCAGATGCCTCGCATTCCTCATCGAATCTACCTCACCAAAAGCTCGATTTCCTGAGTTTCTCCAATAGAAGTTGTTACATCTGCGAGTTATCTTCGTGCTGCAATCAGAATCGGGTCTAGATGATGAGTAACGAGGGAGATATGACCAAAATCGGGAAACCGCGCAAGTTGGGTCCGAAAACCTTACGCCTTCCCGGTAGGCATTTGCTTTTAGCACCATATCTCCCTCGTTTCTCATCCATTTCATCCTATTTTCCTGTCGTTGCGAAGCTAACTCAGACGGCTACGTCTACATGCTGGCTTTGTCCGTCGGATTGCACTTTTACCCTTTCGAAACAGCACAGCTAAAAGTGCTTTGATTCGTCGCGTAGATACCTCGCTTTCCTCGTTGAATCTACCTCACCAAAAGCTCAATTTCTTGAGTTTCACCGATACAAGTTGTTATATCTGCAAGTTAGCTTCGCGCTGCAATCAGAATGGGGTCTAGAAGATGAGTAATGAGGGAGATATGACAAAAATCAGGAAACTGTGCAGGTTGGGCCCAAAAACCTTACGCCTGCCCGGTAGGCGTCTGCTTTTAGCACCATATCTCCCTCATTTCTCATCCATTTCACCCTGTTTTGCTGTCGTTGCGAAGCTAACTCAAAGGGCTACGACTACATGCAGACTTTGTCCGTCGGATTGCACTTTTACCCTTTCGAAACAGCGCAGCTAAAATTGCTATGATTCATCACGCAGATGCCTCGCGTTCCTCATCAAATATACCTCACCAAAAGCTCGATTTCCTGAGTTTCACTGATAGAAGTTGTTACATCTGCGAGTTATCTTTGCGCTGCAATCAGAACGGGGTCTAGAAGATGAGTAACGAGGGAGATATGACAA
>JAPVEC010000027.1:213283-237847 GCA_028984105.1 Lavandula angustifolia | reverse complement strand
GCGCGATGAATCATACCGCTTTTAGCTGTGCTGTTTCGAAAGGGTAAAAGTGCAATCCGACGGACAAAGCAAGAATGTAGTCGTAGCTAGGGGTGGGCAAACAATTCGGGTTCTCGCGCCCGTACCCGTCCCGTTCGGGTATTTCCCGTTCGGGTCGGGAAAAACGGGTACGGGTACCCTTTACGCGGGTACCCACAAAAAATCAAGCGGGTCTGGAATAGGAATGGGTTTTATTCTTAGATACCCGTTCCCAAACGGGTACCCGCATTAATATACAATTTTTTTTTACATGAGGTCCTCTTGCGTAGAGATGGGCACGGGACGGCGCGGGTACCCGTTTGCATGTTTTGTGCTAGCATTGGAGTGTGATTAAACAATTTTCCACGGTAATTTTAATTATAAGAATCTATGGTTTCATAGTTGATAATCATATGGTCGGTTTTATAATTATAATTTATGGTGAAACACCATTGGAACATAGTTTATAAAATAGATTATCTACTCCTATAGTCCTATTTAGTGGTTTAAATATATTGGTATTTTTTAATTTTAATTTATGTTTTTAAAATTTCATTTATTGGTATTTTTTAATTTTTATTTATGAATTTAAATATATTATAAATAGGTGGTAATATTTGCGGGTAAACCCGTACCCGTACCGTATCCGCGTGGGTACCCGCATGCGGGTACCCGCTCTATGCGGGAACAGGAATGGGTATTAAAATCAATTACCCACAGGCGCGGGTATCCGCAAACGGGTACCCGCAGCGTGGGTACCCGTCCCGCGCCCACCCCTAGTCGTAGCCCTCTGAGTTAGCTTCGCAACGACAGCAAAATGGGGTGAAATGGAAGAGAAACGAGGCATATATGGTGCTAAAAGCAGACGCCTACCGGGAAGGCGTAAGGTTTTTGGGTCCAACTTGCACGGTTTCCCAATTTTGGTCATATCTCCCTCGTTATTCATCTTCTAGACCCCGTTCTGATTGCAACGCGAAACTAACTCGCAGACGTAACAACTTCTATAGGTGAAACAGAAGAAATCGAGCTTCCATTGAGGTAGATTCGATGAGGAACGCGAGGCATCTGCGCGACGAATCATAGCGCTTTTAGCTGTGCAGTTTGGAAAGGGTAAAAGTGTAATCCGATGGACAAAGCCATCATGTAGTCGTAGCCGTCTGAGTTAGCTTCGCAACGACAGCAAAACGGGGTGAAATGGATGAGAAACGAGGGAGATATGGTGCTAAAAGCAGACGCCTACCGGGAAGGCGTAAGGTTTTCGGGCCTAACTTGTGCGGTTTCCCGATTTTGGTCATATCTCCCTCGTTACTCATCTTATAGACCCCATTCTGATTGCAGCGCGAAGCTAACTCACAGACGTAACAACTTCTATTGGTAAAATTGAAGAAATGGAGCTTCCGTTGAGGTAGATTCGACAAGGAACGCGAGGTATCTCCACGATGAATCATAGCGCTTTTAGTTGTGCTGTTTCAAAAGGGTAAAATTGCAATCCAATGGACAAAGCTAGCATGTAGTCGTAGCCCTCTGAGTTAGCTTTGCAACGACAGCAAAAATGGGTGAAATGGATGATAAACGAGGGAGATATGGTGCTAAAAGCAGACGCCTACCGGGAAGGCGTAAGATTTTCGGGCCCAACTTGCGCGGTTTCCTGATTTTGGTCATATCTCCCTCGTTACTCATCTTCTAGACCCAGTTCTGATTGCAGCGCGAAGCTAACTCGCAGATGTAACAACATCTATCAGTGAAACTGAAGAAATCGAGCTTCCGTTGAGGTAGATTCGATGAGGAACGCGAGGCATCTGCGCGATGAATCACAGCGCATTTAGCTTTGCACTTTCGAAAGGGTAAAAGTGCAATCTGACGGACAAAGCCATCATGTAGTCGTAGCCCTCTGAGTTAGCTTCGCAATGACAGAAAAATGGGGTGAAATGAATGAGAAACGAGGGAGATATGGTGCTAAAAGCAGACGCCTACCGGGAAGGCGTAAGGTTTTCGGGCCCAACTTGCGCGGTTTCCTGATTTTGGTCATATCTCCCTCGTTACTCATCTTCTAGACCCTGTTATGACTGCAGCGCAAAGTTAACTCGCAGACGTAACAACTTCTATCGGTGAAACTGAAGAAATGGAGCTTCCGTTGAGGCAGATTCGACGAGGAACGCGAGGCATCTACGCGATGAATCATAGCGCTTTTAGTTGTGCTGTTTCAAAAGGGAAAAATTGCAATCCGACGGACAAAGCCAGCATGTAGTCGTAGCCCTCTGAGTTAGCTTCGCAACGACAGCAAAATGGGGTGAAATGGATGAGAAACGAGAGAGATATGGTGCTAAAAGCAGACGCCTACCGGGAAGGCGTAAGGTTTTCGAGCCCAACTTGCGCGGTTTCCTGATTTTGGTCATATCTCCCTCGTTACACATCTTCTAGACCCCATTCTGATTGCAGCGCAAAGTTAACTCGCATACGTAACAACTTCTATTGGTGAAAATGAAGAAATCGAGCTTCTGTTCAGGTAGATTCGTTGAGGAACGCGAGGCATCTGCGAGATGAATCATAGAGCTTTTAGCTATGCTGTTTCGAAAGGGTAAAAGTGCAATCCGATGGATAAAGATAGGACGTAATCGTAGGCCTTTGAGTTAGCTTCGCAACGACAGCAAAACGGGGTGAAATGGATGAGAAACGAGGGAGATATGGTGCTAAAAGCAGACACCTACCGGGAAGGCGTAAGGTTTTCAGGCCCAACTTGCGCGGTTTCCTGATTTTGGTCAATTTCCCTCGTTACTCATCTTCTAGACCCTGTTCTGATTGCAGCACGAAGCTAACTCGTAGATGTAACAACTTCTATCGGTGAAACTGAAGAAATGGAGCTTCCGTTGAGGTAGATTTGACGAGGAACGCGAGGCATCTACGCGACGAATCATAGTGCTAGTAGCTATGCTGTTTCGAAAGGGTAAAAGTGCAATCCGATGGGCAAAGCTAGGACATAGTTGTAGACCTCTGAGTTAGCTTCGCAACAACAGCAAAACGGGGTGAAATGGATGAGAAATGAGGGAGATATGGTGCTAAAAGCAGACGCCTACCTGGAAGGCGTAAGGTTTTCGGGCCCAACTTGCGCGGTTTCCTGATTTTGGTCATATCTCCCTCGTTACTCATCTTCTAGACCCTGTTTTGATTGCAGCACGAAGCTAACTCGCAGACGTAACAACATCTATCGATGAAACTGAAGAAATGGAGCTTCCGTTGAGGTAGATTCGATGAGGAACGCGAGGCATCTACGCGACGAATCATAGCGCTTTTAGCTGTGCTGTTTCAAAAGGGTAAAATTACAATCCGACGGACAAAGCCAGCATGTAGTCATAGCCCTTTGAGTTAGCTTCACAACGATAGCAAAACGGGGTGAAATGGATGAGAAATGAAAGAGATATGGTGCTAAAAGCAGACGCCTACCGGGAAGGCGTAAGGTTTTCGAGCCCAACTTGCGCGGTTTCCTGATTTTGGTCATATCTCCCCCGTTACTCATCTTCTAGACCCCATTCTGATTGCAGCGCGAAGCTAACTCGCAGACGTAACAACTTCTATCTATGAAACTGAAGAAATCGAGCTTCTGTTTAGGTAGATTTGATGAGGAACGCGAGGCATCTGCGAGATGAATCATAGTTCTTGTAGCTATGCTGTTTGGAAAGGGTAAAAGTGCAATCCGATGGACAAAGCTAGGACGTAGTCGTAGCCCTCTGAGTTAGCTTCGCAACAACAGCAAAACGGGGTGAAATGGATGAGAAATGAAGGAGATATGGTGCTAAAAGTAGACGCCTACCGGGAAGGCGTAAGGTTTTCGGGCCCAACTTGCGCGGTTTCACGATTTTGGTCATATCTCCCTCGTTACTCATCTTCTACACCCCGTTCTGATTACAGCGCGAAGCTAACTCGCAGACCTAACAACTTCTATCAGTGAAACTAAAGAAATTGAACTTTCGTTGAGGTAGATTCGACGAGGAACGTGAGGCATCTGCGCGATGAATGATAGTGCTTTTAGTTGTGCTGTTTCGAATGGGTAAAAGTGCAATCCGATGGACAAATCCATCATTTAGTCATAGCTCTCTGAGTTAGCTTCGCAACGACCACAAAACGGGGTGAAATGGATGAGAAACGAGGGAGATATGGTGCTAAAAGCAGACGCCTACCGGGAAGGCGTATGGTTTTCGGGCCAACCTTGCGCGGTTTCCCAATTTTGGTCATATCTCCCTCATTACTCATCTTCTAGACCCCGTTCTGATTGCAGCGCGAAGCTAACTAAAAGATGTAACAACTTCTATTGGTGAAACTGAAGAAATCAAGCTTCTGTTGAGGTGGATTCGACAAGGAACGTGAGGCATCTGCGCGACGAATCATAACGCTTTTAGCTGTGCACTTTCGAAAGGGTAAAAGTGCAATCCGATGGACAAATCCATCATATAGTCGTAGCCCTCTGAATTAGCTTCGTAACGACAGCAAAACGGGGTGAAATGGATGAGAAACGAGGGAGATATGGTGCTAAAAGCAGACACCTACCGGGAAGGCGTAAGGTTTTCAGGCCCAACTTGCGCGGTTTCCTGATTTTGGTCATATCTCCCTCGTTACTCATCTTCTAGACCCTGTTCTGATTGCAACACGAAGCTAACTCACAGACGTAACAACTTCTATCGGTGAAACTGAAGAAATGGAGCTTCCGTTGAGGTAGATTTGACAAGGAACGCGAGGCATCTACGCGACGAATCATAGCGCTAGTAGCTATGCTGTTTCGAAAGGGTAAAAGTGTAATCCGATGGGCAAAGCTAGGACTTAGTGGTAGCCCTCTGAGTTAGCTTCGCAACGACAGCAAAACGGGGTGAAATGGATGAGAAATGAGGGAGATATGGTGCTAAAAGCAGACGCCTACCGGGAAGGCGTAAGGTTTTCGGGCCCAACTTGCGCGGTTTCCTGATTTTGGTCATATCTCCCTCGTTACTCATCTTCTAGACCCTGTTCTGATTGCAGCACGAAGCTAACTCGCAGACGTAACAACTTCTATCGATGAAACTGAAGAAATGGAGCTTCCATTGCGGTAGATTCGACGAGGAACGCGAGGCATCTACGCGACGAATCATAGCGCTTTTAGCTGTGCTGTTTCAAAAGGGTAAAATTGCAATCCGACGGACAAAGCCAGCTTGTAGTCGTAGCCCTTTGAGTTAGCTTCACAACGATAGCAAAACGGGGTGAAATGGATGAGAAACGAGAGAGATATGGTGCTAAAAGCAGACGCCTACCGGGAAGGCGTAAGGTTTTCTAGCCCAACTTGCGCGGTTTCCTGATTTTGGTCATATCTCCCCCGTTACTCATCTTCTAGACCCCATTCTGATTGCAGCGCGAAGCTAACTCGCAGATGTAACAACTTCTATCTGTGAAACTGAAGAAATCGAGCTTCTATTCAGGTAGATTTGATGAGGAACGCGAGGCATCTGCGAGATGAATCATAGTTCTTTTAGCTATGCTGTTCCGAAAGGGTAAAAGTGCAATCCAATGGACAAAGCTAGGACGTAGTCATAGCCTTCTGAGTTAGCTTCGCAAAAATAGCAAAACGGGGTGAAATGGATGAGAAATGAAGGAGATATGGTGCTAAAAGCAGACGCCTACCGGGAAGGCGTATGGTTTTCGGGCCGACCTTGCGCGGTTTCCCAATTTTGGTCATATCTCCCTCATTACTCATCTTCTAGACCCCGTTCTGATTGCAGCGTGAAGCTAACTCAAAGATGTAACAACTTCTATTGGTGAAACTGAAGAAATCGAGCTTCTGTTGAGGTAGATTCGACAAGGAACGTGAGGCATCTGCGCGACGAATCATAACACTTTTAGCTGTGCACTTTCGAAAGGGTAAAAGTGCAATCCGATGGACAAATCCATCATATAGTCGTAGCCCTCTGAATTAGCTTCGTAACGACAGCAAAATGGGGTGAAATGGATGAGAAACGAGGGAGATATGGTGCTAAAAGCAGACGCCTACCTGGAAGGCGTAAGGTTTTCGGGCCCAACTTGCGCGGTTTCCTGATTTTGGTCATATCTCCCTCGTTACTCATCTTCTAGACCCTGTTCTGATTGCAGCGCGAAGCTAACTTGCAGACGTAACAACTTCTATTGTGAGACTGAATAAATCAAGCTTCCATTGAGGTAGATTCGATGAGGAACGCGAGGCATCTTCATGATGAATCATAGCGCTTTTAGCTGTGCTATTTCGAAAGGGTAAAAGTGTAATCCGACGGACAACGCTAGCATGTAGTCGTAGCCCTCTAGGTTAGCTTCGTAACGACAGCAAAATGGGGTGAAATGGATGAGAAACGAGGGAGATATGGTGCTAAAAGCAGACGCCTACCGGGAAGGCGTATGGTTTTCGGGCCGACCTTACGCGGTTTCCCAATTTTGGTCATATCTCCCTCATTACTCATCTTCTAGACCCCGTTCTGATTGCAGCGCGAAGCTAACTCAAAGATGTTCCTGATTTTGGTTATATCTCCCTCGTTACTCATCTTCTAGACCCCGTTCTTATTGCAGCGCGAAGCTAACTCTCAAACGTAACAACTTCTACCGGTGAAACTGAAGAAATCGAGCTTTCGTTGAGGTAGATTCGACGAGGAACGCGAGGCATCTGCGCAACGAATCATAGCGCTTTTAGCTGTGCTTTTTCAAAATGGTAAAATTGCAATCTGACGGACAAAGCCAGCATGTAGTCGTATCCCTCTGAGTTAGCTTCGCAACGATAGCAAAACGGGGTGAAATGGATGAGAGACGAGAGAGATATGGTGCTAAAAGCAGACGCCTATCGGGAAGGCGAAAGGTTTTCGGGCCCAACTTGTGCGGTTTCCCGATTTTGGTCATATCTCCCTCGTTACTCATCTTCTAGACCATGTTCTGATTGCAGCGCGAAGCTAACTCGTAGACGTAACAACTTCTATCGGTGAAACTGAAGAAATTGAGCTTCCATTGAGGTAGATTCGATGAGGAACGCGAGGCATCTGCGCGACGAATCATAACGCTTTTAGCTATGCTGTTTCGAAAGGGTAAAAGTGCAATCCGATGGATAAAGCTAGGATGTAATCGTAGCCCTCTGAGTTAGCTTCGCAACGACAGCAAAACGGGGTGAAATGGATGAGAAACGAGGGAGATATGGTGCTAAAAGCAGACGCCTACCGGGAAGGCGTAAGGTTTTCGGGCCCAACTTGCACGGTTTCCTGATTTTGGTCATATCTCCCTCGTTACTCATCTTCTAGACCCTGTTCTGATTGCAGCACGAAGCTAACTCGCAGACGTAACAACTTCTATTGGTGAAACGTAAGAAATGGAGCTTCCGTTGAGTTAGATTTGACGAGGAATGCGAGGCATCTACGCGACGAATCATAGCGCTTTTAGCTATGCTGTTTCGAAAGGGTAAAAGTGCAATCCGATGGGCAAAGCTAGGACGTAGTTGTAGCCCTCTGAGTTAGCTTCGTAACGACAGCAAAATGGGGTGAAATGGATGAGAAATGAGGGAGATATGATGCTAAAAGCAGACGCCTACCGGGAAGGCGTAAAGTTTTCGGGCCCAACTTGCGCGGTTTCCTGATTTTGGTCATATCTCCCTCGTTACTCATCTTCTAGACCCTGTTCTGATTGCAGCGCAAAGCTAACTCGCAGACGTAACAACTTCTATTGGTGAAACTGAAGAAATGGAGCTTCCGTTGAGGCAGATTCGACGAGGAACGCGAGGCATCTACGCGATGAATCATAGCACTTTTAGTTGTGCTGTTTCAAATGGGAAAAATTGCAATCCGACGGACAAAGACAGCATGTAGTCGTAGCCCTCTGAGTTAGCTTTGTAACGACAGATAAATGGGGTGAAATGGATGAGAAACGAGAGAGATATGGTGCGAAAAGCAGACGCCTACTGGGAAGGCGTAAGGTTTTCGAGCCCAACTTGCGCGGTTTCCTGATTTTGGTCATATCTCCCTCGTTACTCATCTTCTAGACATCATTCTGATTGCAGCGCAAAGCTAACTCGCAGACGTAACAACTTCTATTGGTGAAAATGAAGAAATCGAGCTTCTGTTCAGGTAGATTCGATGAGGAACCCGAGGCATCTGCGAGATGAATCATAGTGCTTTTAGCTATGCTGTTTCGAAAGGGTAAAAGTGCAATCCGATGGATAAAGCTAGGACGTAATCGTAGGCTTTTGAGTTACCTTCGCAACGACAATAAAATGGGGTGAAATGGATGAGAAACGAGGGAGATATGGTGCTAAAAGCAGACACCTACCGGGAAGGCATTAGGTTTTCAGGCCCAACTTGCGCGGTTTCCTGATTTGGTCATATCTCCCTCGTTACTCATCTTCTAGACCCTGTTCTGATTGCAGCACGAAGTTAACTCGTAGACGTAACAACTTCTATCGGTGAAACTGAAGAAATGGAGCTTCCGTTGAGGTAGATTTGATGAGGAACGCGAGGCATCTACGCGACGAATCATAGCGCTAGTAGCTATGCTGTTTTGAAAGGGTAAAAGTGCAATCCGATGGGCAAAGCTAGGACGTAGTTGTAGCCCTCTGAGTTAGCTTCGCAACGACAGTAAAACGGGGTGAAATGGATGAGAAATTAGGGAGATATGGTGCTAAAAGCAGACGCCTACCGGGAAGGCGTAAGGTTTTCGGGCCCAACTTGCGCGGTTTCCTGATTTTGGTCATATATCCCTCGTTACTCATCTTCTAGACCCTGTTCTGATTGCATCACGAAGCTAACTCGCAGACGTAACAACTTCTATCGATGAAACTGAAGAAATGGAGCTTCCGTTGAGGTAGATTCGACGAGGAACGCGAGGCATCTACGCGACGAATCATAGCGCTTTTAGCTGTGCTGTTTCAAAAGGGTAAAATTACAATCCGACGGACAAAGCCAGCATGTAGTCGTAGCCCTTTGAGTTAGCTTCACAACGATAGCAAAACGGGGTGAAATGGATGAGAAACAAGAGAGATATGGTGCTAAAAGCAGACGCCTACCGGGAAGGCGTAAGGTTTTCGAGCCCAACTTGCGCGGTTTCCTGATTCTGGTCATATCTCCCTCGTTACTCATCTTCTAGACCCTATTCTAATTGCAGCGCGAAGCTAACTCACAGACGTAACAACTTCAATCTGTGAAACTGAAGAAATCGAGCTTCTGTTCAGGTAGATTCGATGAGGAACGCGAGGCATCTGCGAGATGAATCATAGTTCTTTTAGCTATGCTGTTTCGAAAGGGTAAAAGTGCAATCCGATGGACAAAGCTAGGACGTAGTCGTAGCCCTCTGAGTTAGCTTCGCAACAACAGCAAAACGGGGTGAAATGGATGAGAAATGAAGGAGATATGGTGCTAAAAGTAGACGCCTACCGGGAAGGCGTAAGGTTTTCGGGCCCAACTTGCGCGGTTTCCCGATTTTGGTCATATCTCCCTCGTTACTCATCTTCTACACCCCGTTCTGATTACAGCGCGAAGCTAACTCGCAGACGTAACAACTTCTATCAGTGAAACTGAAGAAATTGAGCTTCCGTTGAGGTTGATTTGACGAGGAACGTGAGGCATCTGCGCGATGAATCATAGTGCTTTTAGTTGTGCTGTTTCAAATGGGTAAAAGTGCAATCCGACGGACAAAGCCATCATTTAGTCGTAGCCCTCTGAGTTAGCTTCGCAACGACAGCAAAACGGGGTGAAATGGATGAGAAACGAGGGAGATATGGTGCTAAAAGCAGACGCCTACCGGGAAGGCGTATGGTTTTCGGGCCGACCTTGCGCGGTTTCCCAATTTTGGTCATATCTCCCTCATTACTCATCTTCTAGACCCCGTTCTGATTGCAGCACGAAGCTAACTCCAAGATGTAACAACTTCTATTGGTGAAACTGAAGAAATCGAGCTTCTGTTGAGGAAGATTCGACAAGGAACGTGAGGCATCTGCACGACGAATCATAACGCTTTTAGCTGTGCACTTTCGAAAGGGTAAAAGTGCAATCCGATGGACAAATCCATCACATAGTCGTAGCCCTCTGAATTAACTTCGTAACGACAGCAAAACGGGGTGAAATAGATGAGAAACGAGGGAGATATGGTGCTAAAAGCAGACGCCTACATGGAAGGCGTAAGGTTTTCGGGCCCAACTTGCGCGGTTTCCTGATTTTGGTCATATCTCCCTCGTTACTCATCTTCTAGACCCTATTCTGATTGTAGCGCGAAGCTAACTTGCAGACGTAACAACTTCTATTGTGAAACTGAATAAATCGAGCTTCCATTGAGGTATATTCGATGAGGAACGCGAGGCATCTGCACGATGAATCATAGCGCTTTTAGCTGTGCTATTTCGAAAGGGTAAAAGTGTAATCCGACGGACAACGCTAGCATGTAGTCGTAGCCCTCTGAGTTAGCTTCGTAACGACAGCAAAATGGGGTGAAATGGATGAGAAACGAGGGAGATATGGTGCTAAAAGCAGACGCCTACCGGGAAGGCGTAAGGTTTTCGGGCCGAACTTGCGCGGTTTCCTGATTTTGGTTATATCTCCCTCGTTACTCATCTTCTAGACCCCGTTCTGATTGCACCGCGAAGCTAACTCGCAGACGTAACAACTTCTACCGGTGAAACTGAAGAAATCGAGCTTTCGTTGAGGTAGATTTGACGAGAAACGCGAGGCATCTGCGCAACGAATCATAGCGCTTTTAGCTGTGCTTTTTCAAAAGGGTAAAATTGCAATCTGACGGACAAAGCCAGCATGTAGTCGTATCCTTCTGAGTTAGCTTCGCAACGACAGCAAAACGGGGTGAAATGGATGAGAAATGAGAGAGATATGGTGCTAAAAGCAGACGCCTATCGGGAAGGCATAAGGTTTTCGGGCCCAACTTGTGCGGTTTCCCGATTTTCGTCATATCTCCCTCATTACTCATCTTCTAGACCCTGTTCTGATTGCAGCGCAAAGCTAACTCGCAGACGTAACAACTTCTATCGGTGAAACTGAAGAAATTGAGCTTCCGTTGAGGTAGATTCGATGAGGAACGTGAGGCATCTGCTCGATGAATCATAGTGCTTTCAGTTCTGCTGTTTCGAATGGGTAAAAGTGCAATCCGACGGACAAAGCCATCATTTAATCGTAGCCCTCTGAGTTAGCTTCGCAACGACAGCAAAACAGGGTGAAATGGATGAGAAACGAGAGAGATATGGTGGTAAAAGCAGACGCCTGTCGGGAAGGCGTAAGGTTTTCGGGCCCAACTTGTGCGGTTTCCCAATTTTGGTCATATCTCCCTCGTTACTCGTCTTCTAGACCCTGTTCTGATTGCAGCACGAAGTTAACTCGCAGACGTAACAACTTCTATCGGTGAAACCTAAGAAATTGAGCTTCCATTGAGGTAGATTCGATGAGGAACGCGAGGCATCTGCGCGACGAATCATAGCGCTTTTAGCTATGCTATTTCGAAAAGGTAAAATTACAATCCGATGGACAAAGCTAGGACGTAGTCGTAGCCCTCTGAGTTAGCATCGCAACGACAACAAAACGGGGTGAAATGGATGAGAAATGAGGGAGATATGGTGCTAAAAGCAGACGCCTACTGGGAAGGCGTAAGGTTTTCGGGCCTAACTTGTGCGGTTTCCCTATTTTGGTCATATCTCCCTCGTTACTCATCTTCTAGACCCCGTTCTGATTGCAGCGCGAAGCTAACTTGCAGACGTAACAACTTCTATCAATGAAACTTAAGAAATAGAGATTCCGTTGAGGTATATTAGATGAGGAACGCGAGGCATCTGCGCAACAAATCATAGCTCTTTTAGCTGTGCTTTTTCAAAAGGGTAAAATTGCAATCTGACGGACAACGCCAGCATGTAGTCGTTGTCCTCTGAGTTAGCTTCGCAACGACAGTAAAACAGGGTGAAATGGATGAGAAACGAGGGAGATATGGTGCTAAAAGCAGACGCCTACCGGGAAGGCATAAGGTTTTCGGGTCCTACTTGCGCGGTTTCCTGATTTTGGTCATATCTCCCTCGTTACTCATCTTCTAGACCCCGTTTTGATTGCAGAGCGAAGCTAACTCGTAGACGTAACAACTTCTATCGGTGATACTGAAGAAATCAAGCTTCCGTTGAGGTAGATTCGATGAGGAAAGCAAGGCATCTGTGCGATGAATCATTACGCTTTTAGCTCTGCTGTTTCGAAAGGGTAAAAGTGTAATTCGATAGACAAAGCTAAGAGGTAGTCGTAGCCCTCTGAGTTAGCTTCGCAACGACAGCAAAACGGGGTGAAATGGATGAGAAACGAGGGAGATATGGTGCTGAAAGCAGACGCCTACCGGGAAGGCGTAAGGTTTTCGGGCCTAACTTGTGCGGTTTCCCGATTTTGGTCATATCTCCTTCGTTACTCATCTTCTAGACCCCGTTCTGATTGCAGCGCGAAGCTAACTCGCAGATGTAACAACTTCTATCGATGAAACTGAAGAAATGGAGCTTCCGTTGAGGTATATTCGATGAGGAACGCGAGGCATCTGCGCAACGAATCATAGCGCTTTTAGCTGTGCTTTTTCAAAAGGGTAAAATTGCAATCTGACGGACAAAGCTAGCATGTAGTCGTAGCCCTCTGACTTAGATTCGTAACGACAGCAAAATGGGGTGAAATGGATGAGAAACGAGGGAGATATGGTGCTAAAAGCAGACGCCTACCGGGAAGGCGTAAGGTTTTCGGGCCCAACTTGCGCGGTTTACTGATTTTGGTCATATCTCCCTCGTTACTCATCTTCTAGACCCCATTTTGATTACAGCGCGAAGCTAACTCGCAGACATAACAACTTCTATCGGTGAGACTGAAGAAATCAAGCTTCCGTTGAGGTAGATTCGATGAGGAAAGCGAGGCATCTGCGCGATGAATCATAGCAATTTTAGCTGTGCTGTTTCGAAAGGGTAAAGGTGCAATCTGACGGACAAAACTAGCATGTAGTCGTAGCCCTCTGCGTTAGGTTCGCAACGACTATAAAACGGGGTGAAATGGATGAGAAACGAGGGAGATATGGTGCTAAAAGCAGACGCCTACCGGGAAGGCGTAAGGTTTTCGGGCCTAACTTGTGCGCTTTCCCGATTTTGGTCATATCTCCCTCGTTACTCATCTTCTAGACCCCGTTCTGATTGCAGCGCGAAGCTAACTCACAGATGTAACAACTTCTATCGATGAAACTGAAGAAATGGAGCTTCCGTTAAGGTATATTTGACGAGGAACGCGAGGCATCTGCGCAACGAATCATAGCTCTTTTAGCTGTGCTTTTTCAAAAGGGTAAAATTGCAATCTGACGGACAAAGCTAGCATGTAGTCGTAGCCCTCTGACTTAGATTCGCAACGACAGGAAAACGGGGTGAAATGGATGAGAAACGAGGGAGATATGGTGCTAAAAGCAGACGCCTACCGCGAAGGCGTAAGGTTTTTGGGCCCAACTTGCGCAGTTTCCTGATTTTGGTCATATCTCTCTGGTTACCCATCTTCTAGACCCCGTTTTGATTGCAGCGCGAAGCTAACTCGCAGACATAACAACTTCTATCGGTAATACTGAAGAAATCAAGCTTCCGTTGAGGTAGATTCGATGAGGAAAGCGAGGCATCTGCGCGATGAATCATAGCGCTTTTAGCTGTGCTGTTTCGAAAGGGTAAAAGTGCAATCTGACGGACAAAACTAGCATGTAGTCGTAGCCCTCTGAGTTAGCTTCACAACGACTGTAAAACGGGGTGAAATGGATGAGAAACGAGGGAGATATGGTGCTAAAAGCAGACGCCTACCGGGAAGGCGTAGGTTTTCGGGCCCAACTTGCGCGGTTTCCTGATTTTGGTCATATCTCCCTCGTTACTCATCTTCTACACCCCATTCTGATTGCAGCGCGAAGCTAACTCGCAGACGTAAAAATTCTATCAGTGAAACTAAAGAAATCAAGCTTCCGTTGATGAAGATTCGATGAGGAAAGCGAGGCATCTGAGCGACAAATCATACGCTTTTAGCTGTGCTGTTTCGAAAGGGTAAAAGTGCAATTCGATGGACAAAGCTAGGACATAGTCGTAGCCCTCTGAGTTAGCTTCGTAACAACAGCAAAACGGGGTGAAATGGATGAGAAATGAGGGAGATATGGTGCTGAAAGCAGACGCCTACCGGGAAGGCGTAAGTTTTTAGGGCCTAACTTGTGCGGTTTCCCGATTTTGGTCATATCTCCCTCGTTACTCATCTTCTAGACCCCGTTCTGATTGAAGCGCGAAGCTAACTCGCAGATATAACAACTTCTATCAATGAAACTGAAGAAATGGAGCTTCCGTTGAGGTAGTTTGACAAGGAACGCGAGGCATCTGCGCAACGAATCAGAGCGCTTTTAGCTGTGCTTTTTCAAAAGGGTAAAATTGCAATCTGACGGACAAAGCCAGCATGCAGTCGTAGCCCTCTGAGTTAGCTTCGCAACGACAGCAAAACGGGGTGAAATAGATGAGAAACGAGTGAGATATGGTGCTAAAAGCAAACGCCTCCCGGGAAGGCGTAAGGTTTTCGGGCCCAACTTGCGCGGTTTCCTAATTTTTGTCATATCTCCTTCGTTACTCATCTTCTAGACCCCGTTCTGATTGCAACACGAAGATAACTCACAGACGTAACAACTTCTATCGGTGAGACTGAAGAAATCAAGCTTCCGTTGAGGTAGATTCGATGAGGAAAGCAAGGCATCTGCGCGACGAATCATAGCGCTTTTAGCTGTGCTATTTTGAAAGGGTAAAAGTGCAATCCAATGGACAAAGCTAGGACGTAGTCGTAGCCCTCTTAGTTAGCTTTGCAATGACAGTAAAACGGGGTGAAATGGATGAGAAACGAGGGAGATATGGTGCTGAAAGCAGACGCCTACCAGGAAGGCGTAAGGTTTTCGGGACTAACTTGTACGGTTTCCCGATTTTGGTCATATCTCCCTCGTTACTCAGCTTCTAGACCCCGTTTCGATTGCAGCAGGAAGCTAACTCGCAGACGTAACAACTTCTATCAATGAAATTGAAGAAATGGAGCTTCCATTGAGGTACATTCGATGAGGAACGCGAGGCATCTGTGCAATGAATCATAGCGCTTTTAGCTGTGCTTTTTCAAAAGGGTAAAATTGCAATCTGACGGACAAAGCAAGCATGTAGTTGTAGCCCTCTGAGTTAGCTTCGCAACGACAGCAAAACGGGGTGAAATGGATGAGAAACGAGGGAGATATGGTGCTAAAAGCAGATGCCTACCGGGAAGGCGTAAGGTTTTCGGGCCCAACTTGCGCGGTTTCCGGATTTTTGTCATATCTCCCTCATTACTCATCTTCTAGACGCCGTTCTGATTGCAACGCGAAGCTAACTCACAGATGTAACAACTTCTATCGGTGAGACTGAAGAAATCAAGCTTCCGTTGAGGTAGATTCGATGAGGAAAGCGATGCATCTGCGCGATGAATCATAGCGCTTTTAGCTGTGCTATTTCGAAAGGGTAAAATTGTAATCCGACAGACAAAGCTAGCATGTAGTCGTATCCCTCTGAGTTAGCTTCACAACGACAGCAAAACGGGGTGAAATGGATGAGAAACGAGGGAGATATGGTGCTAAAAGCAGACGCCTACCGGGAAGGCGTAAGGTTTTCGGGCCCAACTTGCGCGGTTTCCCGATTTTGGTCATATCTCCCTCGTTACTCATCTTCTAGACCCTGTTCTGATTGCAGCGCGAAGCTAACTCGCAGACATAACAATTTCTATCAGTGAAACTAAAAAAATCGAACTTCTGTTGAGGTAGATTTGATGAGGAACGCGAGGCATCTGCGCGACGAATCATAGCGCTTTTAGCTGTGCACTTTCGAAAGGGTAAAAGTGCAATCCGATGGACAAAGCTATCATGTAGTCGTAGCCCTCTGAGTTAGCTTCGCAACGACAGTAAAACGGGGTGAAATGGATGAGAAACGATGGCGATATGGTGCTAAAAGTGGACGCCTACCGGGAAGGCGTAAGGTTTTCGGGCCCAACTTGCGCGGTTTCCTGATTTTGGTCATATCTCCCTCGTTACTCATCTTCTAGACCCCATTCTGATTGCAGCGCGAAGCTAACTCGCAGACGTAACAATATATATCGGTGAAACTAAAAAAATCGAGCTTCTATTGAGGTAGATTCGACGAGGAACGCGAGGCATCTGCGCGACGAATCATAGTGGTTTTAGCTATATACTTTCGAAAGGGTAAAAGTGCAATCCGACGGACAAAGCAATCATGTAGTCGTTGCCCTCTGAGTTAGCTTCACAACGACAGCAAAACGGGGTGAAATGGATGAGAAACGATGGTGATATGGTGCTAAAAGCAGACGCCTACCTGGAAGGCGTAAGGTTTTCGGGCCCAACTTGCGCGATTTCCTGATTTTGGTCATATCTCCCTCGTTACTCATCTTCTAGACCCCGTTCTGATTGCAGCGCGAAGCTAACTCGCAGACATAACAACTTCTATCGGTGAAACTGAAGAAATCAAGCTTCCGTTGAGGTAGATTTGATGAGGAAAGCGAGCCATCTGCGTAATGAATCATAGCGCTTTTAGCTGTGCTGTTTCGAAAGGGTAAGTGCAATCTAATGGACAAAACTAGCATGTAGTCGTAGCCCTCTGAGTTAGCTTCACAATGACAGCAAAACGGAGTGAAATGGATGAGAAACGAGGGGGATATGGTGTGCTAAAAGCAGACGCCTACCGGGAAAGCGTAAGGTTTTCGGGCCCAACTTGTGCGGTTTCCCGATTTTGGTCATATCTCCCTCGTTACTAATCTTCTAGACCCCGTTCTGATTACAGCGCGAAGCTAACTCGCAGATGTAACAACTTCTATCGATGAAACTGAAGAAATAGAGCTTCCGTTGAGGTAGATTCGACGAGGAACGCGAGGCATCTGCACAACGAATCAGAGCGCTTTTAGCTCTGCTGTTTCGAAAGGGTAAAAGTGCAATCTGACGGACAAAACTAGCATGTAGTCGTAGCCCTTTGAGTTAGCTTCGCAACGACAGCAAAACAGAGTGAAATGGATGAGAAACGAGGGGGATATGGTGCTAAAAGCAGATGCCTACCGGGAAGGCGTAAGGTTTTTGGGCCCAACTTGCGCGGTTTCCCGATTTAGGTCATATCTCCCTCGTTAGTCATCTTCTAGACCCCGTTCTGATTGCAACACGAAGCTAACTCGCAGACGTAACAACTGCTATTGGTGAAACTAAAAAAATCGAGCTTCCATTGAGGTAGATTCGACAAGGAACGCGAGGTATCTGCACGACGAATCATAGCGCTTTTAGCTGTGCACTTTCAAAAAGGTAAAAGTGCAATCCGACGGAAAAAGCCATCATGTAGGCGTAGCCCTCTGAGTTAGCTTCGCAATGACAGCAAAACGGGGTGAAATAGATGAGAAACGAGGGAGATATGGTGCTAAAAGCAGACGCCTACCGGGAAGGCGTAAGGTTTTCGGGCCCAACTTGCGCGTTTTCCTGATTTTGGTCATATCTCCCTCGTTACTCATCTTCTAGACCCCGTTCTAGTTGCAGCACGAAGCTAACTCGCAGATGTACCAACTTCTATCGGTGAAACTGAAGATATCGAGCTTCCGTTGAGGTAGATTCGACGAGGAACGTGAGGTATCTGCGCTTTTAGCTATGCACTTTCAAAAGGGTAAAAGTGCAATCCGATGGAGAAAGCAATCATGTAGTCGTAGCCCTCTGAGTTAGCTTCGCAACGACTATAAAATGGGGTGAAATGGATGAGAAACGAGGGAGATATGGTGCTAAAAGCAGACGCCTACCGGGAAGGCGTAAGGTTTTCGGGCCCAACTTGCGCGATTTCCTGATTTTGATCATATCTCCCTCGTTACTCATCTTCTAGACCCCGTTCTGATTGCAGCGCGAAGCTAACTCGCAGACGTAACAACTTCTATCGGTGAAACTGAAGAAATCAAGCTTCCATTGAGGTAGATTCGATGAGGAACGCGAGGCATCTGCGTGCCGAATTATAATACTTTTAGCTGTGCTGTTTCGAAAGGGTAAAATTGCAATCCGACGGACAAAGGCAGCATGTAGTCGTAGCTCTCTAAGTTAGTTTCACAACGACAGCAAAATAGGGTGAAATGGATGAGAAACGAGGGAGATATGGTGCTAAAAGCAGACGCCATCGGGATGACGTAAGGTTTTCGGGCACCACTTGCGCGGTTTCTCGATTTTGGTCATATCTCCCTCATTACTCATCTTCTAGACCCCGTTCTAATTGCAGCGTGAAGCTAACTCGTAGACGTAACAACTTCTATCGGTGAAGCAGAAGAAATTGAGCTTCCGTTGAGGTACATTTGACGAGGAACGCGACACATCTGCGCAACGAATCATAGCGCTTTTACCTGTGCTGTTTCGAAAGGGTAAAAGTGCAATCCGACAGACAAAGCTAGCATGTAGTCGTATCCCTCTGAGTTAGCTTCGCAACGATAGCAAAACGGGGTGAAATGGATGAGAAACGAGGGAGATATGGTGCTAAAAGCAGACGCCTACCGGGAAGGCGTAAGGTTTTTGGGCCCAACCTGTGCGGTTTCCTAATTTTGGTCATATCTCCCTCGTTACTCATCTTCTAGACCCCGTTCTGATTGCAGCGCGAACCTAACTCGCAGATGTAACAACTTCTATCGGTGAAACTGAAGAAATAGAGCATCCGTTGAGGTAGATTCGACGAGGAACATGAGGTATCTGCGCTTTTAGCTGTGCACTTTCGAAAGGGTAAAAGTGCAATCCGATGGACAAAGCAATCATGTAGTCGTAGCCCTCTGAGTTAGCTTCGCAACGACAGCAAAACGGGGTGAAATGGATGAGAAAGGAGGGAGATATGGTGCTAAAAGAAGACGCCATCGGGAAGGCGTAAGGTTTTCGGGCCCAACTTGCGCGGTTTATCGATTTTGGTCATATCTCCCTCATTACTCATCTTCTAGACCCTGTTCTAATTGCAGCACGAAGCTAACTAGCAGACGTAACAACTTCTATCGGTGAAACTGAAGAAATCGAGCTTCCATTGAGGAAGATTTGACGAAGAACGCGACGTATCTGCGCAACGAATCATAGCGCCTTTAGTTGTGCTGTTTCGAAAGGGTAAAAGTGCAATCAGACGGACAAAGACATCATGTAGTCGTAGCCCTCTGAGTTAGCTTCGCAACGACAGCAAAACGGGGTGAAATGGATGAGAAACGAGGGAGATATGGTGCTAAAAGCAGACGCCTACCGGGAAGGCGTAAGGTTTTTGGGCCCAACTTGTGCGGTTTCCCAATTTTGGTCATATCTCCCTCGTTACTCATCTTCTAGACCCCATTCTGATTGCAGCACAAAGCTAACTCGCACACGTAACAACTTCTATTGGTGAAACTGAATAAATGGAGCTTTCGTTGAGGTAGATTCAACGAGGAGCGCGAGGCATCTGCACGACGAATCATAGCGCTTTTAGCTGTGCTGTTTCGAAAGGGTAAAAGTGAAATCCGACGGACAAAACTAGCATGTAGTCGTATCCCTCTGAGTTAGCTTCGCAAAGACAGTAAAACGGGGTGAAATAGATTAGAAACGAGGGAGATATAGTGCTAAAAGCAGACGCCTACCGGGAAGGCGTAAGGTTTTCGGGCCCAACTTGCGCGGTTTCCTGATTTTGGTCATATCTCCCTCGTTACTCATCTTCTAGACCCTGTTCTGATTGCAGCGCAAAGCTAACTCGCATGTTTACCAACTTTTATCAGTGAAACTGAAGAAATCGAGCTTCCGTTGAGGTAGATTCGACGAGGAACGTGAGGCATCTGTGTGATGAATCATAACGCTTTTACCTGTGCACTTTCGATGGACAAAGCCATCATGTAGTCGTAGCCCTCTGAGTTAGCTTCGTAACAATAGCAAAATGGGGTGAAATGGATGAGAAACGAGGGAGATATGGTGCTAAAAGCATACGACTACCGGGAAGGCGTAAGGTTTTCGGGACCAACTTCCGCGGTTTCCTGATTTTGGTCATATCTCCCTCGTTACTCATCTTCTAGACCCCGTTCTGATTGCACCGCGAAGCTAACTCGCAAACGTAACAACTTCTATTGGTGAAACTGAAGAAATCGAGCTTCCGTTGAGGTAGATTCTACGAGGAACGCGAGGCATCTACGCGACGAATCATAGCGCTTTTAGTTGTGCTGTTTTGAAAGGGTAAAAGTGCAATCAGACGGACAAAGACATCATGTAGTCGTAGCCCTCTGAGTTAGCTTCGCAACGACAGCAAAACGGGGTGAAATGGATGAGAAACGAGGGAGATATGGTGCTAAAAGCAGACGCCTACCGGGAAGGCGTAAGGTTTTTGGGCCCAACCTGTGCGGTTTCCCAATTTTGGTCATATCTCCCTCGTTACTCATCTTCTAGACCCCATTCTGATTACAGCACAAAACTAACTCGCAGACGTAACAACTTCTATTGGTGAAACTGAAGAAATGGAGCTTCCGTTGAGGTAGATTCAACGAGGAGCGCGACGCATCTGCACGACGAATCATAGCGCTTTTAGCTGTGCTATTTTGAAAGGGTAAAAGTGAAATCCGACGGACAAAGCCATCATGTAGTCGTAGCCCTCTGAGTTAGCTTTGTAACGATAGCAAAATGGGGTGAAATGGATGAGAAACGAGGGAGATATGGTGCTAAAAGCAGACGCCTACCGGGAAGGCGTAAGGTTTTCTCGCTCAACTTCCGCGGTTTCTTGATTTTGGTCATATCTCCCTCGTTACTCATCTTCTAGACCCCGTTCTGATTGCAGCGCAAAGCTAACTCGCAGGTTTACCAACTTCTATCAGTGAAACTGAAGAAATCAGGCTTCCGTTGAGGTAGATTCGACGATGAACGTGAGGCATCTGTGTGATGAATCATAACGCTTTTACCTGTGCACTTTCAATGGACAAAGCCATCATGTAGTCGTAGCCCTCTGAGTTAGCTTCGTAACGATAGCAAAACGGAGTGAAATGGATGAGAAACGAGGGAGATATGGTGCTAAAAGCAGACGCCTACCGGGAAGGCATAAGGTTTTCGGGACCAACTTCCGCGGTTTCCTAATTTTTGTCATATCTCCCTCGTTACTCATCTTCTAGACCCCGTTCTGATTGCACCGCGAAGCTAACTCGCAAACGTAACAACTTCTATCAGTGAAACTGAAGAAATCGAGCTTTTGTTAAGGTAGATTCGATGGGGAACGGTGGGCATCTGCGCGATGAATCATAGTGCTTTTAGCTGTGCTGTTTTGAAAGGGTAAAACTGCAATCTGACAGACAAAACTAGCATGTAGTCGTAGCCCTCTGAGTTAGCTTCGCAACGACAGCAAAACGGGGTGAAATGGATGAGAAACGAGGGGATATGGTGCTAAAAGCAGACGCCTACTGGGAAGGCGTAAGGTTTTCGGGCCCAACTTGCGCGATTTCCTGATTTTGATCATATCTCCCTCGTTACTCATCTTCTAGACCCCGTTCTGATTGCAGCGCGAAGCTAACTCGCAGACGTAACAACTTTTATCGGTGAAACTGAAGAAATCAAGCTTCCGTTGAGGTAGATTCGATGAGGAAAGCGAGGCATCTACGAGACGAATCATAGCGCTTTTAGCTCTGCTGTTTCGAAAGGGTAAAGGTGCAATCTGACGGACAAAACTAGCATGTAGTCGTAGCCCGCTGAGTTAGCTTCGTAACGACAGTAAAACAGAGTGAAATGGATGAGAAACGAGGGAGATATGGTGCTAAAAGCAGATGCCTACCGGGAAGGCATAAGGTTTTCGGGCCCAACTTGCGCGGTTTCCCAATTTTGGTCATATCTCCCTCGTTAGTCATCTTCTAGACCCCATTCTGATTGCAACACGAAGCTAACTCGCAGATGTAACAACTTCTATTGGTGAAACTAGAAAAATTGAGCTTCCATTGAGGTAGATTCGATAAGGAACGCGAGGTATCTGCGTGACGAATCATAGCGCTTTTAGCTGTGCACTTTCGAAAAGGTAAAAGTGCAATCCGACAAAAAAAGCCATCATGTTGGTGTAGCCCTCTGAGTTAGCTTCACAACGACAGCAAAACGGGGTGAAATGGATGAGAAACGAGGGAGATATGGTGCTAAAAGCAGACGCCTACCGGGAAGGCGTAAGGTTTTCGGGCCCAACTTGCGCGGTTTCCTGATTTTGGTCATATCTCCCTCGTTACTCATCTTCTAGACCCTGTTCTGATTGTAGTGCGAAGATAACTCGCATACGTAACAACTTCTATCGTGTAAAACCGAAGAAATCGAGCTTCGTTGAGGTAGATTCGATGAGGAACGCGAGGCATCTGCACGATGAATCATAGCGCTTTTAGCTATGCTGTTTTGAAAGGATAAAAGTGCAATCCGATGGACAAAGCTAGGACATAGTCGTAGCCCTCTGAGTTAGCTTCGCAACGACAATAAAACGGGGTGAAATGGATGAGAAACGAGGGAGATATGGTGCTAAAAGCAGACGCCTACCGGGAAGGTGTAAGGTTTTCCGGCCCAACTTTCGCGGTTTCTCCGATTTTGGTCATATCTCCCTCGTTACTAATCTTCTAGACCCTGTTCTGATTGCAGCGCTAAGCTAACTCGCAGACGTAACAACTTCTATTGGTGAAACATAACAAATCGAGCTTCCGTTGTGGTAGATTCGATGAGGAACGCGAGGCATCTGCGCGATGAATCATAGCGCTTTTAGCTGTGCTATTTCGAAAGTGTAAAAGTGCAATCCGACGGACAAAGCTAGCATGTAGTCGTATCCCTCTGAGTTAGCTTCGCAACGACAGCAAAATGGGGTGAAATGGATGAGAAACGAGGAAGATATGGTGCTAAAAGTAGACGCCTACCGGGAAGGCGTAAGGTTTTTGGGCCCAACTTGTGCGGTTTCCCAATTTTGGTCATATCTCCCTCGTTACTCATCTTCTAGACCCCATTCTGATTGCAGCACAAAGCTAACTCGCAGACGTAACAACTTCTATTGGTGAAACTGAAGAAATGGAGCTTTCGTTGAGGTAGATTCAACGAGGAGCGCGAGGCATCTGCACGACGAATCATAGTGCTTTTAGCTGTGCTATTTTGAAAGGGTAAAAGTGAAATCCGACGGACAAAACTAGCATGTAGTCGTATCCCTCTAAGTTAGCTTCGCAACGACAGTAAAACGGGGTGAAATGGATGAGAAAAGAGGGAGATATAGTGCTAAAAGCAAACGCCTACCGGTTTCCTGATTTTGGTCATATCTCCCTCGTTACTCATCTTCTAGACCCCGTTCTGATTGCAGCGCAAAGCTAACTCGCAGGTTTACCAACTTCTATCAATGAAACTGAAGAAATCGAGCTTCCGTTGAGGTAGATTCGACGAGGAACGTGAGGCATCTCTGTGATGAATCATAACTCTTTTACCTGTGCACTTTCGATGGACAAAGCCATCATGTAGTCGTAGCCCTCTGAGTTAGCTTCGTAACGATAGTAAAACGGGGTGAAATGGATGAGAAACGAGGGAGATATGGTGCTAAAAGCAGACGCCTACCGGGAAGGCGTAAGGTTTTCGGGACCAACTTCCGCGGTTTCCTGATTTGGGTCATATCTCCCTCGTTACTCATCTTCTAGACCCTGTTCTGATTACAGCGCGAAGCTAACTCG
Organism: Lavandula angustifolia; assembly: GCA_028984105.1. Lineage (NCBI taxonomy): Eukaryota > Viridiplantae > Streptophyta > Magnoliopsida > Lamiales > Lamiaceae > Lavandula > Lavandula angustifolia. The sequence goes on along the minus strand of JAPVEC010000027.1, from coordinate 214,145 downwards.
CAGACGTAACAATTTCTATCGGTGAAACTAAATAAATCGAGCTTCCGTTGAGGTAGATTCGATGAGGAACGCGAGGCATCTGCGCAACGAATCATAGCACTTTTTAGCTGTGCTGTTTCGAAAGGGTAAAAGTGCAATTCGACTGACAAAGCTAGCATGTAGTCGTATCCCTCTCGAGTTAGCTTCGCAACGATAGCAAAACAGGGTGAAATTGATGAGAAACGAGGGAGATATGGTGCTGCCGGTAAAACTGAAGAAATCGAGCTCTCGTTGAGGTAGATTCTACGAGGAACGTGAGGCATCTGCGCGACGAATCATAATGCTTTTTAGTCTGTGCTGTTTCGAAAGGGTAAAATTGCAATCTGACGGACAAAGCCAGCATGTAGTCGTAGCACTCTGAGTTAGCTTCACAACGACAGCAAAACGGGGTGAAATGGATGAGAAACGAGGGAGATATGGTGCTAAAAGCGGACGCCATCGGCAAGGCGTAAGGTTTTCGGGCCCAACTTGCGCGGTTTCTCGATTTTGGTCATATCTCCCTCATTACTCATCTTCTAGACCCCATTTTAATTGCAGTGTGAAGCCAACTCGTAGACGTAACAACTTCTATTGGTGAAGCTGAAGATATCGAGCTTCCGTTGAGGTAGATTTGACAAGGAACACGACACATCCGTGCGACGAATCGTAACGCTTTTTGTTGTGCTGTTTTGAAAGGATAAAAGTGCAATCCGACGAGACAAAGCCACCATGTAGTCGTAGCCCTTTGAGTTAGCTTCCCAACGACAGAAAAATGGGGTGAAATGGATGAGAAACGAGCTAGATATGGTGCTAAAAGTAGACGCCTACGGGAAGGCGTAAGGTT